>JAPYZO010005076.1:0-10600 GCA_030522905.1 Torymus flavipes | reverse complement strand
TATATATCTCTATATATCTTTTGACTATATCTTATTTGAATCTTGAAGTGAAGACTTTTTTTATTAAACTTTATTTATAAGAACAATTAAGATGCAAAAATAACTTTAGTTTCTTTTATTATAAATAAGGCTTACAAAAGTGATAATTAAAAATATTACTTATGTCGACTGTAAAAGTGAACTTTTAAATTCAAATGAATTTATAGAGTACTAAAACGTACGTAAAAACTTTTATTAAATTAAGGGCGCAGTTAAATTCTATTACTTTATACGATACGCACCTCTCAAAATTCCTAATATAGATTGAAAACGTTTATGCTTGATAAAAGCATATTAGGAAACGCAATCAAAGACATAAGGTAAAATATAAAATAATTTGCCAACGAAATTGATTATCATTTAATTATAAACATTATAATTTATAAGTAGTTATGCAACAACGTTTACGAACATTTCTTGATTAGCAAGTTGCGGTTCTTCAATTGTTTGCTATTAAATATTCTTCAACCATTGTGCCCAATAAAGCGATAATTATAAAACTAACTTGTAATCAGGTCATCAAAGGAGTGGAACTTCAAACTACAGTAATACCCTTCCGAGGTTACGTCTTCGTCTACGAAAACGACACATCAGTGATGGGATTCAAGTACACGTTTTACATCAACGTGGCCTCGGGTGCTCTGGGATGCTTCACCATTGCCGCAGCCATGAGTTTCTACCTCGTCATGGTGTTGCACGCCGTCACCAAATTTGCAGTGGTGCAGCAGAAAATCGAGGAAATCGATTGCTTCGATTCAAAGGCACGTCATAGCATCGAGTTGTGCGTGAAAGAGCACTGGGAATGCATTAAGTAATTGATTTTTTCCTTCTTATCACAAATCTTGCAACAATTATTCGAATTCGATTCGTAAAAAAATTTGTTAATGATTTAGGTTTGCAGATGTCACTGACAAAATTATTAACATGTTGACTCTGGCTCATTTTCTTATTACTGCCCTTTTTATCGCCATTGCTGGATACCAAGTATCTTCGGTACGATTATTTGTATATTATCATATAAGACAAAATTTATCTTCTCATCAATAATGGTTATCTTTATTGATCAATGTACAATTCAATACTTCCCAAAGATGCTAATGGATGACGTAGAACACTTAATTAAATATGGCAGGTCTGCACATACTGCTTTCCCATGGAATCTATTTCTCTTCTGTTATAGTGGCAATGGATTAATTATTGAGGTAATTTAATTAAGCAAAATAATTGTACTAGCTATATAGTTTCGATAGAACATTACCCACGTGATAATAATATATGAGATAGTAATTAATTGGAATCTCCTACAATATCATATGAGATCTCATCTGCAATTTTAATTACAATAATAATTTAAAAGAATGAATAAATATAATGTTTTAATGAATACGGATATAAAAGAGCAAATAAAATAATAATATTAATAAAATGTATTAATAAAATTTCATTTTTTTTTCGTATGTTCATTAAAATACTAAATTAAGATCTCATATAGATCTCATATGTTTGAAATTCGTATTGAGATCTTATGAGATTTATACGAGATATCATATGAGATTGTGGTTGATTTCAATTACTATTTTATATGAGATTGACTGAGATTTCAATTACTATTTTATATGAGATTGACTGAGATTTCAATTACTATTTCATATGAGATCTCATATAATATTTTGATGCGGGTATAAAATATTGAAACAACGAGTTCTCTAAAAATACTTAATGGCGGTTACCTATACTCATTTGCATTGTGAAATAGAGCGAATCTATTGGATATTCTGTATATTTAAGTAATTGGGTAGAAAACAATCGACCAATATCAAATAGCCTCCAAATAATTATGATGCGATCTACAAAACCATGACGGTGGCGGCTGGTAAATTTTATCCGATGACTTCAATTGTCTACGACGGTAATTTACAATAATGTTTTTAAACGTTTTCTAGTTTATTTCTAACTTTTCAATTTATTACCTTGAAAATCAGCTAATTTTCTTACAGATAAATATATTAAATAAATATTTTCAGGTACTAAAAATCGCATTTTCATATTTCACCTTACTTCGGGCAATGAGATTCAAAGAATAGACGCTGTTAGAAACACTAGATTAAACAAATTTTATCTTCATGTGTAGTATACTGTTTAGACTTAAAAAAATATATAATTTAGAAGAACAATCCTGAGAATAAATATAATATATTCGTCTTGGAATTCGACACTCATTTATAATATTGACATTGCGCAAATGCCACATAAATTGCATCATTTTGGTATATCTGCAACGAGATTAATGCAGCATTAATGAGGATATTAAATTTGCGAGTTTGCTACTTTTATTTAATTATATTTTATTCGACATTAAAGCAGCTTAACAAATTATTTATTTTAAGAAATTAAAATTCTTACCATACTAATTATATACACATAATTTCTAGATTGCCATTTCAATGATGTTTTTCCAGTGTAATCACATGAAGAATTTGCATTGTAAACAAAATATTGCATATTATTGCCACTTACCAGGAGACCACTGAAGAACAAGATGAAGTAAAAATTCTCACAAAAGAAACTGTATACAATCTCGGCTAAAAAACGCGGATGTTTTTCAAGTTAAAAAAAAAATTCTCACGAATAACGTATGAATAAATTTTCTTGGAAAGGAAAAACTCTTGCGTAAGCAAACAAAAGTTAAACTGAACCAATAGAAAAAAGATGAGAATTAAGAATGGAAACGAGAATGGCGAAGAAGGAAGCTACCTCGAATCCGCCTACTCCTATAGCGGCAGTCTCACACACGACAGACTCTGTCATTTTCCCATAACAATAGTAATACAGATACGCACTTAGTCGAATCTATTCTTAACGCGTACGTCCGCGCGATCTGGGAAACTTGGTGTACGCTCTCCTTTGCGCGATCATCATCATCACGTACAGGTCCGTGACGTGCAATTTTCCCGGAGCTCCACGCGCGCATATAAGCTTCTATATATCGAGCGGCTCGCGAGCCGTCAATTGTAGCAAATTAGCCACTTTGCGCGAGACTTCATTATAAATGCTTACGAAGATCAGAACAAAGTCCGAAGTTTGCAACCCCTTGTTAAGCACTTGCGAACTTGCTCGAAGTCCGAGAATATCAGGTAATATATGGATCACCGCGCGCAGCTTGATAACACGTTATATATATATAGGCATACTGATCGAACACGGATTTAATGAATAGGCACGTGCAAATAGATCGCGTATATGTCATTCTCGTTCGTCTCTGCTCGCGGGAAAACTTTTTTTTTCTTACTGCATATTTCAATGCGTCTAGTTTAGAATCACCCTCCGATGAAACAAGTGCAAAGTATATAGGAGAATATTGTTAAAATGAACTTTTCGACTTGTAAGTTTAAAACTATTTTTTAATGTTGCCGCAAATTAAATGTGTTCACGTATATTGTGCAATTTATAATTTAAAGAGGTGTGTGTTGTAATTTGTATGTTGAATAAAAGTATACATTACAATACTCTATATATATTATGATCAAAAGGTCAAAATTTATATTCGAAATCCATTATTCATAATTTAATAACAAAATTGTTGTCATTTAGTTTCAAATTATGCTTTATCAAATTTATATATGAACGTAGTTAATAATTTATCCAAATTTAAATAAAATTGACAATATTTAATTACTATAAGATTGCGCGTTACTAAATGCGCGTTACTATAAATATGCCGAGTAAAGTCATAAAATCTGCGTTAATATCGTTATTTCGACCAATATAAAATAAATTTGAAATTTTCAATGTTAAAGTTAATTTATACAGGCAATTATA
This sequence comes from Torymus flavipes, assembly GCA_030522905.1. Classification (NCBI taxonomy): domain Eukaryota; kingdom Metazoa; phylum Arthropoda; class Insecta; order Hymenoptera; family Torymidae; genus Torymus; species Torymus flavipes. The sequence goes on along the minus strand of JAPYZO010005076.1, from coordinate 6,742 downwards.
CAGCGCGTGCTACCTTCTCATTAGATATAGCGTTATGCAATAAAGAAGTTGAAAGTAAAAGCCAAAAAGTCCCAGACTCCTCTCGCATAATGAACATACATCGGCAGCGCGTTCGCCATTCCCAATGCGAATCCTATAATATATTATATACCTATACACACATCTAAGGCACGCGCTCTCGCGTACAATGCCAAATCCATAAATCACTCATATAATACACACGCACTATACGCGTGTGTGTGTCTGTGTGTGTATAGGCCCCGAGATCCCGTCGCCGTCGTCGTCGACGTCGTCATCATCAGCGCAACGTCTCAACCGCGTAGAGCTGCCGACCATCCGCCGCTGAAATGGAGGCAAGCGAGGAATACGACAAGCTGATCTGGCCGATAAAGACGTCCTGTCGCGTGTTCGCCTGCTGGCCACTGCCCGAGGCGGCCAACCTTGGCGCCGTCCGCAAGCAACGCTTCCATCGTAGGCTGTCGATGGTGCTGGTGGCTGTGCTGTGCCTGGGCACAAGCTTCGAGGTCGGCTTCTTCTTCGGCGTGGACATGAACGAGACAATCGAGTGCAGCCTCATCGCCTCGGCGCTGTACCTCGCCCTGATGCGCCTCTTCGTGTTCAACAAGAACCAGAGGAACATGCGCTACGTGGTGGAGACGATGAGACTCGACTGGGTCAGCTCGACAGAGGAGAAGCGCGTGTTGTTCAGGGACAGGACGATACTGGCCTTCAAGCTCGCCAAATTCTTCATCATCTGCGTCGCCTCGACCAGCGTGGCCTTCGTCCTCATGCCGCTGCTCGAGGTTACACATCACGTGTGAAACACACACGCATACTTACATGGCTTGACGATTATAGACGATGCGGCGGCGTCGGCTTTCGCCGAGGCTCGGTGTCATCGCTCTTTTATACGATTTCTCTCGCTGCTTATAATCTTAGCTCGTCAGGCTACACTTGTGATTCTTAATGTGGCGTTCTTTTTTTTCTCTCTTATCGTGACGTACGAACGAGCGAGAATACGGAAAGAAAGGGAGCCGAGGCTTTTTTGGGGGCTGAGCTCATTATAACGGACTGGGATTGAGACATTACTTTAAATAGACAGTCTATTCCATTTACTCAATTTTAAAAAAATAATTTTTTTTTGGGGGCACACAAAATTGGGAACATGACAAATTGGATAGTGAACTTATTTGTGGATAATAACTTTTTTATACTACAATAAAAGTATAGAGAATGCGAGATTTAATTTGCTTTTTACCAGATGAAAAAATGTTGATTCCTTCAAAAGTTACATGAGTTCAAAGATGAGCGAAAAACAAACAAAATATTGTGAAAATGCAAAGGAGTGAGTTTTTGCCATTTTTTCAATTATTTTCAAAAACTAGTATATTTTATCCTTCATTTTTGAACTCGTGTAACTTTGGAAGAGATCAACATTTTGTCATCCGGTAAAGTGCAAATGAAAGCTCGCATTCTTTTTTTTTAATGTATGTACGACTCTTCCTGGCAAAATAATTTATAATCAAAGGAGGATCATTTTTGAGTATTTAAAAAAATACATTTACTGTTGGAAAAAAGCTTGCCACCAGATTGATCGTGTTCACTATTTTTTTTTATATTCAGAATGGCCCAGAAAACATAAAAAAAAATCTGGTCTAGGTGTGCCCCATAAAAATTATTATTTATTTATTTTTGTACCCTTATATTTATTTGATGATTTCTGTAGAATTGCTCATATACAACCTATCAATGCTAAATATATTTTTATTACTGCATGACAGATAATGCCCACGTCAGTTGCTAAATATCAATTATTATCACGATGGATTGAAAGTTAAGAGTTATATTCATCATTTAATTATGCCAATCTGTTCTTCTCAACTTATACCCACACACTATTATGAATCATTTTTATAGCCGGTCAAAATCAGCGCCTTATATCACATCATTCAAACGAAATTGTACTTTCCATATAGTCGATAGTGTATTGAATCGTGAAACATACTTTCGCGACTTTTTCTTATACCAAAAGACAAAAGAATTTTTCAACTTTTCGATTTAGTATTTGCAAGAAGGCCACATAATTCTGCCCTATCGCGGCTACTACTTCTTCAATCACACTCAGACGATGACGAGGTTCGCGAGCGTCTACATCGCTAACTCGCTGGTAGGCATGCTGGGCTGCAGCACCATCGCCGGCGGGACGAGCTTCAGCCTCGTAGCGACGATCCACGCGGCGGCCAAGTTCGCCCTCGTCCAGCGGAACTTCCAATCCATCAAGACGCCCAATTGGCTCTCGAACGAAAAAGTCGGCAAGTGCGTGCAAGAGCATCAGGAGTGCATTAGGTATTTGACTGATTAATTATTGAAACTTTTATGTCAGTATGTGTTCATGCATGCATGTGTGCGTAATAATGTTTTAGTTTATGTATATGATAATGAAATGTTCTTGTCGTTGAACGAGTGGCAAGGGAGGTTTTTAATACAGTGAATATGACGAATCTGGAAACCTGAATTTTAAAAATAGAAATCATATAGAGAAATGTGTTTATATGTAAAACAGAATTGTAGGTGGAGAGGAGAATGTGTACACACATATTCATAAAATTCAAGAGAAACAAACTCGTGCCTGGCGGGATTCGTATGCATCCAGTTGCTGTGCAAATAAATTGTATCTGCTCTATCTCGAGGGATTAATGAAATATACTTCCAACATTTTCTATCTACTCTTGAGCTTTTAATATTTATAACAGAATTTTTTCATTTCGTGAATACGAAAAGATTTTAGAATACGAACATGCATTTCCCAGGAAACTAACTCTGTAGAGGGAAACGAATTTCGTCTTAAAACAAACTTCTTCTGTTTATTGAAGTCGCTTCGAAATAAACATTTTATATAAAAATTACATGAAAGCATTAAAACGAAATATTTTGTTGAGATTGTAAGTTAATAAACCTTAATAAATAAATAATTTATTTCTAGATTTGCAGAAACGGTTGAGGAAATCATAAACTTTTTAGCTCTGGCACAGTTCGTCGTCAGCACAGGTCTTCTGTGTTTTGCAGGATTTCAACTGACCACGGTACTGTAATTAAAAAAAAATGGGTGTATCATTATCAAGCTTAACGACCTTTGTCATAGACCATGATGAATGATTAATAGATGCTGCAAGATCACACACGTTTGATGAAATATGCACAGTTTCTAAATGCTGCGATAATGGAACTGTTTATATTTAGCTACAGCGGCCAATGTTTGATAACAGAAGTAATTATTTTTTCCACACTCATATGTAATAAGTTAAACGAAAAATGTAATATTTAGAACAAGTGTGCTTGTGTGTGTGTGTGTGTGTGTGTGTGTGTGTGTGTGTGTGTGTGTGTGTTTTGTTTGTATTATTTATGCATTTCCATGGCCACAATGTTCGGTAGGCATGATAAATCACGAATAATTTAGCATAAGTATAATGCATGCATTTAATATCCTCAGAATATAATTTAACAAATATGCGAGCGAAACATTTTTGTTTGACAATCCACTCTCCAGAAATATAGATTTTCTTTAAACAAAAAACAATAAATCTTTAGGAAAAAGTTGAAACCATTTCTTATGTTATTCATGATCTTTATGCACGTAACAGAGCGAAAACGTTGCTGAAAGTACCTTTTCAAGTGACTGGTACGGGACTGTTCCATCTACCAATATCGAATTAATCGTAATGCGATCTAGAAAACCATGCAGCATTACAGCAGGAAAATTTTATGACATGTCTCTTGAATCTTTTTTGAAGGTAAAAAGAGTCACGCAATTAAGTTAAATGTATGTCGTCTAATAAAAATTTTTAGATTTTAAAAATAAATTAATTCGATATTTTTCAGGTCATGAGTACATCTTTTTCGTATTTCACGGTGCTTCTAACGATCCAAGAGGAATAAAAAAGATATTTATTTTAAAGATGTATATTTTCAGTGATTTACATGTGTTATATATATTATTTAGAATTAAACGAATTTTAAGTGAAAATTATATATCACCATTTATTCGATCATGAATATTAAACAAAAATATATAATTTCAAATTTAAATTCGTGTTATTTTCCGCTTTTGAAATTATTTCGCAAATATTCGGTGCATTAAAAATTATTTTTATATTTTTCAGTCATTATAAAACTATTTTAAATCTGTTTCTGTAGATCAATATATAGTATGTACACGTTATTATTGAAATAAATTTTGTATCAAAATATAAAAGGATGTTCGCAGTACATGGTATTGTTATGGCAGAAATAAAACAAGAATGCAAATATTTCATTTAAAAACACAACGTGCATATATAGATGCGCTTTTTGTCGGATTGTCTCGATTCAGTGTTTTATTTTAATGGAATTGGAATGTAAATAATCCCATTTTCAAGTAACGATATTTTTATATTACAATTCAGAATTATCGGCAGAAATTTATTTATCTGTATAACTCTGTACCAGTTAATATTGTAACTGTGCATGTAAGCATTGGCATGAATTTTCAATTGCGAAACTACATTATAAATAGATGATAAATTGGAGAGTATTATTCACTCGATCTTGATCGACATTTCACATGTTTACAGTATGTGCTGCTAGCGGCGTCTACAGAAATTAACATTTTAAAAGGCTCTAAAGTGACTTTAATGATGTTATTTTAAGTATCGTTGAACTATATTTTTTACGATGTATTACGTATTTATCTATTATTACGGCAATTCTATTAACGCGTATTTTATAGTATAGGTTGCGCAAATTTTATCCTACTTTTTAAAAAGATGGGAGAAAATTTTCTGCTCGTAAGTATGTACCGACAAGGCGCAGTATTTTATTCATTTGAGCTATAACTTTAATTATTTGAATTCTATTATATCAAAAAGTATATGTATGAGTGAAAGCAGACGTACATATTTATTTAATCTAAGCAGCGAAAAAGTTATTTAATCTTCTCAAACTTTTTCTCTTCGTTATTTGATCAATACATTGAATATGGACGCTTAAATACTCAACGTTTTCTAACTTATTCCCATAATTATCCTAAGCATATACTTTTCAAACGGCGTATAAACACGTAAGCCTTAATTGGTTCTAAAATAAACCGTGATTCATTCCTAACTCCCAGGCATATATTGGAGCATACGCGCGTGTAGTTTCGATTCCACATGAAGTACGTCAAAATATAACTCGACTAAACGAGTTATTTCTGTTTACATCCTCTTTTAGAACGCATGTCGCGCTATCAACAAAATAATAACGTTACACAATCAGTAACGAAAAAAATTGTCTATCTATCGGCCGAGCATCGCCCCTATACGTATACGCGCGACGACGCAAAACCGGAGCAAATTGCATTACGCATCAGCAGCACTTATATTAAAACGCACTTGCTCTTTCTCTCCAAACAAAAAAAAAGCGACAGCAGCAGCTGCAGGCAGCTGCGTTTATCTTCTCTTCCTTCTCTCTCCCGATTTTCTATACACAAAGCGAGAAGCGCGCGTCGCTCCTTTCCGCGTCTCCCGTACGCATATACACATCATACGTTCAGTCACTCCGTATGTATCCTATATACGTATATATATAATGCACACAAAGGCAGCTCTCTGTGATCGCTCTCTCTCTCTCTTTCTCTCTCCGGTCGCTCGCCGCTCGCCCATCTGCGGCAGTCGCTCCTCGACCGTCCGAGTGAGAGGCACGCGCACGTCATATCAGCCGCGGGCGACGAGAGTTTACACTTGCACTTTTCTCTTTTTGTTATCCGGCTGGAAACGTACGACACGAGCATATAATATACACAGAAAGCAAAGTGCGCGCGGTATTTAATTACCGAGTAATCGCGAGAATGGCAGCCCGGCGAGCGTTAAGTAAGCTCGCGCTGCCGTCGCTGCTGCTGCTGCTGCTGGCAGTGGCGACGAGGGTGGCGACGGGCCAGCAGGTCCAGATCGTCGACGGGGTGTCGAGCACGAGCACGAACGTGCCGCTCGGCGCCGTGAACGGCATCCTCGTCCAGAGCGCCCTGCAGTCCCTCAACGAGAACTCGACGACGCAACACACCTACAGCCGTGGCACCCTCGTCGGCGCTCAGAAACTGGTGAGCATTCTATGTACCTATAACTACCCGACTGTCTGTTTTATCTCCTCGCGTAGATTATACACACGGGCGCAAGCGTGCATATATGTATACTTGTATAGTTTCGGAGCATGTTGTATTGAATGCGCGCGTGCGCGCCTGAGAACGGGTTTACGATTTAAAGGCTAAAGCATCGTGCAGGCACACGGATAAGTATAAGAGTCGGGCGAGAGGTAAAGTATTACGCAGGACTTCTCGATTCGTCGATGAAGTAAGCGAGAGTCATAAGGAGCGAGGGAGAGAAAGACAGAGACACGCGGTCCTCAGTGTTATGCCCGTGTACGCGTACACCTGCGTCCGTATGTAAACGCGTACTTATATATACGTGCACTTGTTCACAATGAGTATATATACTTTCCATCGTGCGGCGCTTCCTCGTCTCGCTTATGTAAATTGCGAGCGCGGCGCATCTTTGCCGGAGCCAAGTATACTTACTTACTCACCTTATGCAGTACGCCGACTTTCTTTTCTCCCGACGAAAGTACTTGCTTATACTTTCCAGTTTTTGTGTCGACGATGTAATTGCAGAGTCAGTCCCCCGAGCGCGCAGACTTCGTCGCTCGACGAAAATTGCAAGTCTCGCGCTGTCGT
>JAPYZO010005075.1:0-10602 GCA_030522905.1 Torymus flavipes | reverse complement strand
CAACGAAATTTTATAGTCGGTTTACCTATTGACACTTCCCAACTGCTCCCTTTTTCGGGCACAGGAAAATTCCAATACTATAGGCACACCATTTGAATAAAGTGATATCGATCGTTCTGTCAGTAGAACTTCCGAAAGATCAGACAGATAGAGTACAGTGATGCTACTAAATTTATATTTGAAAGCTCGCAGTACAAAGATAAAGCTACCAAAGACAAAAATAGAAAAACGCGCACGGAGAGAAAAGTCGGAGTTAATAAAACCTGCCCTGAAGGAACAAAGCAGCGGCGGAATCGAAGGAAACGTAAGTAATTTTTATACCATCAGGCCGCGTATATCTTTTCATAACCTCGGTGGAGGAAAAGCGGAGAGGTCCGTTAATTAAAATTCGTCATTCAGAGTGCCGGGTGCGCGCGCGCGCTTCGACTAATGGCGCGCCCTGAACGAAAGAGCTATGGGACTTGGAAATAATGAAGCTGCCAGTCTTAATTTGGGGTTCTATTTCAACGTCCGTACTATCGCTCGCATAGCGTTCCCGTGCCGGTAATAGTCGCGGGCTCGCCCCGTTCTTTCGTTGATCAAATGAGAAACGCTGTTTTCTTTCGCTGCGCGGAAAGTGGCTCATATTTCTTGCTTCGCTTAACGAGGGGGCGAAATTAATTTGTCGTGGTGGTGCGGCTATTGTAAAAATGCGGTGCGCATGGATGAAAGCGCGGTGAGTTGACGGTATACGAGCGTCGCTTGGTGCGCGCTTTTGTTTTGGAAAGAAAAATATCGAGTTATAAATTTAACGTTAATCTCATAGAATATCATATTTTTTCTTGAAAGAAGAAACCCTTTGGATGGGTTTTGGAAATAAAAAATATTTATTAACACTTTTTTTTTCTTGTCTGCATGTCTGTATTATGTAAATATCTCGAGAATATGTGGACTAGATAAAAAAACTCTTTATTTTCTTTGTTATTCAAAATACTTTCTAGATCGAAAACCTTTCTTTAAATTATTTTATTTTCTCTTGTATGATTGTCTATATTTAGGTTTTAAATTTCGTTTTAATTTGATTAGCAACATTCTTTTTATAAAGTTTGAATTATTTACAGTATTGCTATCTGCCCCTGTCTTTCGATAACAATAGAGCACTTTCGCAAAAATATTTTTCAGTAACCAACTTATTACATTTAACTACTCCCAAAAATGATATTACTATAAAAAGGAATACGTTCAATGATAAAAAAATCCAGAATTTTATAACATTCTACCGCTCTGTAAAAGTTCCAAGTCTTGGAATTGATGGCAATTTTCGGAATAAATAATTAATTTAGTGGAATAACAAATTTAGTCACAGAGGAAGCTAGAACCCAAAGAATTGATAGTGGTTTTTTAAATAAAACTAACCATGACAAATACTGAAAAATGTCTAGCTAAACTCAACATGTATCTACTTACTTCCGCTTCGCCAGTCACACAAACTAAAATTAAGTAACTAATAATACTTTTATTTAGTAACCGAAATAAATGTTAAATAGTGAATAAAAAGACTTAAAAACACTGCAAAGGAAAACGAAAAATTCGTAATCCGGAAATTCGGGAGCGGGAAAATCAGATAGGAGAGAGAGAGCTCGCGCGTTCCACAACTGCGCTCTGCGCCCGGGAATACTTGCGTGTGCGCACTCCACACGATATGGGAGCGGATACCAGAAAGGTTTCGAATCCCCGGGGATTAGTGTGCGTGCACACGCGAGCAAGCGCGATAATAAAGTTAGGTTAAGTAAGTTGTAACAAGTTTAGTTACAAGCTGCAGGAAACGCGATTACAACGCCATGGGAATTCGTTGCTCGCCACTTTGATAATAGCAAAATGATGAGCTGAAATTTATCGAATGACCTCTTTATTGTCCGTTCTTCGTACATTTGTAAAATCGTTTTACGATCAGTAGAACTGGATGATTTATGGGAAATTTCTTAAGAAGCCGTTTATGTATTTATATTGTACAGTAGATGTCACCTTCCTGCAGAAGATAAATTTTCACGCGAATTCTTTGTATTTCAAAGCTTTAAGAAGTATGAGAGAGAGAGAGATATTGTCCGCGAATAGTGGAACGAAATTGTGGATGGAGAGGTGTTTTACGTTAGCTACGTGTTTGGAATTCTCCGCTACATGTGTCTTGCAAAGACTTGAATTCCATCGGGGATTCCTATTCACGTTGAAAGCGTGTTCTAATATTGTACTTTCGCCAAGACTGACTGGAGCGAGTTTTGAATTTCTTATTATCATGAAAAATTTATGTTCAAGAATGCATTCTACTATACTAGTTAGCAAGAGTTTTGTAAAATTAGGAGCATTTGTACAAAAGACTTTTATATGATTCCCTCGTGAACAATCTCATGCAAGTTCTGCTACCAAAACATCGCACGAGATCTCTTAAGAAGTTTAACCTAAGATCTTACGTGTGATTACATTCACCAGAGTAAACTGTTATAAAATTTTTAAACTAAATTAACTCCAGCCCGTTAAGTACAAGAGTAACTACTTGATAGCATTACTGCTAATTAGAAGATTTTATTTTTAATAAGCTTTGTGTGTTAAAGTATTTGCAAGCACTTTTCTTTCAAAAAGTAGTGCAAGTATTAAATGACAATGCTCGTAACATTCCAGTACATACAAAATTCATACAATAAAAAATTCATACAATAAACGAAAGAAGCCTTCATCATCGACTTCCTTTGCTCTCTTACTCATTCATCGACTCCATCCATCAACAGCAGGCGTTTAATAATCGAACAGCTGAGCGAAATCCTTCGCCACGTCGCGCAATTTACGAGTGGCAAGGGGAACAATGTGGAACGGCTTCCGACGAAAAAAAAACGAGGGCAAGAGAAAGAGAGAACTCTCTCTACCCGTCTGGTAATAAGACGTCTCTATGCGCGAACGCGCGCGGGGGAAATTGTGCGAAGGAGGGCGGAAGAAAATAAGAAGGAAAATCGATATCCGAAGAAACTGCATGCAGCCGTGATGGTGCCTCCTATTCTGCTTGATCATCAAGATTTTCGCCTGAAAAGATTCTGTCAACGTTTGCTCTCATAACGGCAATGTTGGTGAGATTAAGCAATTTGCGTCTTAGAGGCTTTTTGTCATGAGATTTACAGAATATAATACGCAAAGTTTGCACGTTCTCTACCGCAACGAGGAATATTCCTAGGAAACTACTTGCCACACTGTAGTAGGTAAGTAATTTAGAGTCGATATTAATGCAGCAAGTCGCACTCGAATGTTCACTCGAACTTCAATTGGACCTAGCCACGCGGCAGATTAATCACACTGTTTTGCCCCTGATCTCTCTCATGGTAAACCACGAGAGAGTTGGTTGTTCATTACCTGCGCGCTTCTCTAAATAACTCGTATAATTTCAATATATTCGCGTGGCATTCGCTACCCTTGTATTCCTTGAATTACTGCGTGCAAACAAAGACTTAAACGGTTATATTAGTGATTTTAATTGTAACAAATGTCTCGAAATGTGATGAAATAAGGCGATTTTCCACACTATATCGATCGGAAGTTGAAACACATGAAAACTGTTTCATGAAAAATAATTAAATTCTTGTTTGATCAATAAAAAGAAACCTGTTTGCTCATCATAACGCTTCCAGGATTTAATCAATTTTCTATTTACTTTCCGCAGCCCATATACCTCCCGTTTCAAAATGCATTGCACGTACCTTTATACGAAAAAAAAAAATCCAATTTCATAAAATCCTTTACTCGTCAACAAAATAACAGAAAACTACCACTATAACAACCGAACTAACGAATCACCAACGATCTCGAATTTTGACGCTGAGTCGCGTCAGCCCCAGTTCCGCCTCATAAATAAAGACTGCGCGCACATCTGTGCCTCGCGCGACACAGACATAACTTGCAAACACCGACACTACGTTCAACGCACACGACTCGTCAATTATTTCGCTTCTCGTACGCTCCGCTTTCGCTAGATTTCGAAATGAGCGTAGAAATGTGTCGGAACGATAAGAGGCGGCGCGTGTAAATAACGGCTGTTTCGTGCACGTTTGCAAGCCAGCAACCAAGAGCGCGGTTTTTTATTGGAGCGCGAGCAGGGTGTAGGTATCTCTCTCGCGAAGGGGTGTCCGAGTACGGAATTTACGGGCGGAGGGAATGCGCGCAGGAGCGAGGAAAATGAGAAGGTAAGAGTAATGGCGGTGGGGGTAAAAATTATGGGGAATGGGGGCTGTAGTATGGGCAGATTCCTAATTATATAGGAAAGAATAAGTACAAGCTGGGTAAGAGATAAAGCAGCGCGAAGGGTAAGACGTTTTGGATGGGGTTATGCTATTGCATATTGGATGAATTAAGAATTAGGGGTTGGGGTTAATGAACGTTATTTAGCTGTAATAATAATAATAGTTTCATAGAATCTTCGAAATGTAGCTGAAGTATGGGATACAGAAGTGTATTGCAGGTATATAGGTTACGTTGAAACTGCGAAGTCAGCACTATATCTTTCTTAAGCGTTGAGATTGAAGTAAATATTTTAGAGCTTGAATCCCAAGGAAGTCATAGCATCAAACAAGAAAAGTTTCTTGCAAAAGTTAAATAAGCGGGAGAACTATGAAAAGCAAAAAAAAAAAAAAGAAAGAAAGAAATAACACGATGAAATTTTTCGAAATTAAAAACATAAATCAAAGCACATTGTAATCCTTCTATTTTTATTTTGTACATACATACTAGATACTCTAAAAATCAATGTTTACGATAAACAGACTAAAGTTTACAATATTCGTTCCTTTCCACCCTACACTCCAATCGTCTCTTGAAACTCAAAACCCAGTTTATGCCAGCACATTTTCTTCTCATATCTTTACGATTTCAAATCATTTAGACTTTCAATTTCCATGACACGCGTCGCCTGCGCCCATCCAGAGCCAGCCCCCATTTTCGCGAAGAGACACAAGGGGATCCGCGGAGACAGTCGCCACAGCAGCAGCAGCAGCTCAAACTCTCGGGCTACACAACCCCCAAGAGAAGAAGTCAAGCGTATAAAAGAGAACGAACGAAAGAAAGAGCTACGGGGGCGAGATTTCCGTCCGGGATTCTGAAATAATCTCGCGCGAGTCGTCGACGCCGTCGCGCAGCTGCGCGCACGGGACGCTCGAGTGGGGTGTAGAAGAAAGCTACACACGTACATAAGGAGTGGAAGAAGAAGTGGAAGAAGAAAAATAAGACGAGAGAAACTGGAGAAGGGTGGGTGGGAAACACTCGCTTGACCCAGATATAAGCGAGATTTCGGACGGCGCTGCGGATCCACTCGACAGCGCCAGTCTCGAGGAGCCGCGAGGAATGAGGGTTCACACACGGCTCTGTGTGTATGTGTATGGGTGTTACACTTGACGCTAATCAAAGACCATGTGATATTTGTAGACGAGAAAAATCTGTTGGCTGCGCCCGTGTCTACATTTCAAGGTTTCAGTATATTATATTCAAAATAAACTTTCGAACAAAGAAATATTCATATTTCAATTCTATGTTTAGATATAGGCAAGATATTTACAAAGTTTATCAATAAAAGTTAATGAATCTATTTATGTGCTTTGTATAAAGAACAAAATAAACGTACCAATTTATAAAAATAACGATTAAAATTATATAGAGTAGAGCGGAACCTATATCATATTCACTTCGTATGACAACGATCGACGAATTTCATCGAAACAATGAAATTCAATTCGAACTATAACGAGTATATCGACGTCAAAGCGCGCAGACATTCTATTAGCATATACACCTATATTCCACCAAATGATCCGATATATACGCGACCGCAAAGTGCCTCGGGAAACGAACTTTTCCATACCCATCGTCAAATTTAAATGTAAACGCGATGTCTCTTGCGAGGACTGGGTCCTCTTATTTGCACCCCGATGAATCGATCAGCGTTAAAACACAATCAACGATGACGAGGGAATATTTCATCGGTCCTTGGTTCTGTCTGTGTGCGCTTCTCATGCCGTAAAAAGAATTTTACGAGATATGAATAAATAGCGGCCGAATGATGTTACGCGTGCTTGACCGTGCATCAGCAAGCTCCGGTCAGCTTTACTGCCCTGTAAAACGCCACAGTCCATAAATTAGGAAACGAGAGGTGATTTTTCTTCGTGGAACGGTGGTCGGAGTACGTAAGTATGTTTGGAGTGTTGGTGCTTAACAAATGCTTTTTTGCTGATAAGGTATTGTCCCACAAATCATTCTTATTTAGAAACTGTTTTATAATCAACTTTATGGCAAAGGTTTTACTTACCGAATTTTTTAAACATATGTGTTGGCTTTATTTAACACTTTGATTTCTTTTCATCTATGTATTATTACACGAAAATTATTACTCGAAGATACTGGTGCAATTTCCGAACTAGTTTCAAACACATTAGCTATATACAGTTATGAAAGGGTAATGGTGGCAGAGAATCGACAATATGGGACATCCTTCCTCGCTCGCCTCCCCAGGCAGTATTATTATTCTCCGAAGGTACGAAGTCAATCTTATATTATAAGCTGAAACTTGGAGCACTACTGCAGTATATCACTTTAAATTATTTCTGAGAGTTGGAGAAACCCTTATAGTCATTTCCTTCAATGACATTGTTGAAGAGATCATTATGAAAATCGATTAAGGAAATCAGATAATACTATATGTTGTATTCAGAGAAAAGAGTAGGTGATTATGTGATTTCAATTAATTATAATGCCCTATCGACACGTGTGTGTGTACACACATATATCTATTATGCAAGCTGTTAGAATTGATCTATTAGCTAAGTATAACAGTAAATATTTAATACCAATTTAGTTAATATCGTATTAGAGCTAATTAAACTCGAACTTTGATCAATTTACATATGACTACAATAAATTATAGATTCAATCAACTGATTAAGAGATGTTCGTTTCCTATAACCGCGATTAGAATAGCTACAATATTCGTAACCCAATTATAAATCGTCAAATATTGTCACTACTTTAATTCATTCTTACCCTAAAACCTTTCCTTCCATTCAAAAGAACACCAACACGTTCGCATCATAAGTACAAAGCCCAGAAAAAAATCTGAGACACTCAACTGACCTTAACAGGGTGCGGATCAACAGCGTACGTATCGAGCTGCGAGGCAGTCTTGAGGAAGTGGGACTCGGCCTGCTCAGGCGTCAGTCCCTTCAGTTGGGTCTGATGGATCTCGAGGGCCTTCTCCTCGATCGCATCAGTCTGCTTCAGCATCAACCTGTGTTCGGCTATGTAGTTGCCCTCGTGGATCTCCGGATCGTAGTCTCCCAGCTCGCCTGCGGAAAATCAAGGAAACAGAGAAAAATAATAAGAACTTTGAGCCTGGAAACGTTGAGGCTTATGTGTTTAGGAGGTTAATTGAAATCTTGATTGGATGGCGGGTGGTGTTTTTGTCGGGGGCGGGAGAGCTTCGTAACTTTGTGTAGTTGAGGTCGATATTGATGAACGGTTTGTGTCTTGTAGGATGTTGGAAAGATTTATTTCTTAATTTCTCTGATGTTCGTTATTAATTGTTAATTATAAAGTAATTATACATATATAAACACTTCGAGTTTTCAAAGTAGTTATTAACAGGACGATTATTAAACTTAAGTACCAGCATTTGAAAAATACGACAATGAAACCCAAATTCTCATATAAGCACCGAAAATAGACCCCGAAAACATCTCTCAAAGCCATTCGCTCTGAATTCCGTCTATACAATAGGCAAAAATAGCCCAGGGCTGCGACTGCCATCGTGTCGTTTTCACGAGAAAGGTCTGAAGAGAGAAAAACATGCAGGATCGTACACGAAAAAACATCTGTATACGTATATATATACTCTCGCGTCCTAGCCATCAAGGCAATATAGGGGCGCACATCCGGACCGTTTGAAGGAGGCCAACGACGGGCCTATACCACACACATCACGAAAGAGAGACATCCAGGCCGCGCGCTCGCGTAAACGAGAAAGGAGGTCCAGCGTCCTTCCGAATAATAGGCGCGGAGTGCCAGAATCCGTCGGTCGAACGCGCGATAAAACAAGGCGTTGCGACGGCCCGAGGATAATAGAGGAGTATAGAGGGACGAAGAGAAGAGTCGTACAGCGGAAATTGTCCATCCGAGAGCGAGGGATGTTTGCGCGATGAAGCGAAGGGGAAGAGCACGAGCTTCCGACGCATATGGCTACAGGACGTATACGTGGAAGGTGCGTGTGTGTGTTTAAAGCCGATTATATACGCGGAATGACAGATTATCTTGCCGCGCGCGCGCATGTGTGCATTGTTTTCACCGAGAATATGAAAATTGCCTCGAATAAATCATCCTTTGACATCCTCATTCTTCATCCTCTTATTATTTCATCGTTAGCATATATGATACTTTTCCGTCTTTAAAAAGCTAACCTACGCCTCATATCCTCTAGAATATTAAATGGATTTCACCAGATACGTGTATGAAATATTCAAAAGCATAAATCTTCTTGGATATAAAAGGAACGCTGTGCAGATATAGGCATGAGCATCAATACAACGTCAGGTGGAGAAGACAGTAGCCCGCGAGTGCGTTATTCGTAAGCTCCCGCGCTCTGATTTATGGTCGATCTGATAAACTCTGACTGCGGTTGGATGGTGCTACCTGCTGGTGTGACTAGACGTCAACTCGTGGTATAAAGGTCTCGTCTTCCCTGAAGGTGGCCATACTTATCTGGGATACTAGCTAACGGCACCGTTAGAAAGCTCGCGTATAGCGAGGACTACGATAAAGGATCTCGACGCAGGCTTGTAAGCAACGTGGAAGTATATAGAGTAACATTTTGCGAGAAGTGAAGATTATAATGTGTAAAGGAGGGTACAAACTTAACTTACTTTGTGGCTTATTCATAGCTAAATAATGAACTATTTTTAAAGATATAGAAATCAAAAATTTGTTTAGATTTATCAGTTTTTAGTGTATTGAATATTCATGTTAATACTATATTTTGAACACAATTATGCAACGCGATATGAAAAATTTTCTCTTTGAAAAACAGTCTTTGACTTTCCAAACCGCAAAAACCTCACCCTCCTCTGAACCAGTCTCGCCGCCGACCGAAAATCAATCAGCTCCTACTCATCAGGGTAATAACCCTTCATCGTTTGCTCTCCCATTCACACACAGACACATATGGCGCCCGCTGGACTCGGAACCTCGCGCCATTCGATTCCGGATTATTAGTCCGCACGCGCGTTCGAACGGATGTTACCATCAAGGATATTGAGCGGTTCGCGCGCGCGTATCGGAAGCCGAGGACCCGGCGTGGTAATTACCGGGAGAGCGTCCATACGTATCTCTCTCTCTGTCGCATGACGTTTTTGCACCGAACGGAACACACAGAGAGAGATAACGAATGGGCGTCGAAGCACACGTGTTGTGTGTGTATGCGCGAGCGCGCACTGCGCAAATTGACGATTGTTCCAGTTTTTCCCTCCTCTTTTTTTCTGTTTGTGTGTGAAGGACGAACGTGAGCGGGATAACAGGGGGAAGGATGTCGCGGATGTTTGTTACAGCAGCAGCTGTCGAGCGAGAGCTTGTGCAACATGATGTCGTGTAACAGAAGTGAATAACTTAGTATACGCATGAATAGTTAGATGAATTGGTAATAATTGGTACATTAAATATTTGTGTTTAAGGTACAGGTGTAGTTATGAAATAGTGGGGTCTGCGATAGGGTTGAAAAATGTTTGTGTTTATAGTAATGATGGTCTTTACTCAATGTGGGACAGGAAGGTACTGGAAAAACAAATTACACTGCTCGTGTTTATTTACTGCGATAAATA
Organism: Torymus flavipes; assembly: GCA_030522905.1. Lineage (NCBI taxonomy): Eukaryota > Metazoa > Arthropoda > Insecta > Hymenoptera > Torymidae > Torymus > Torymus flavipes. Next base: position 736 of record JAPYZO010005075.1, on the reverse strand, counting down.
TATAGATTCGAAGATATTTTTAATTAAATAGGCTTGGTGAGGTATGTGTTTATTGGGAATTCCGCTATTAATAAAGCCAGTGAAATCATTAATAAACATCAAATGGGACATAGAAGAAGAACGATGGGAACTTAACGAAGCAATTTCGGAATCTCATTGCACGGAGGGATTTAATATCCATTATCGGAAAGTAAATCTAATTACGACGCTTCAAATTAATATATCCCTAAGATTAATCAGTAGCTTTTGTTATTCATCAAGTTAATTAATTTAGAAGATAAGCTATAGGTGTACAACACTTTTTATGTCTAACGGTATGTATAAATATTAAAAATAAGAAATGAGTCAGAGAATTTCTTTAATTATTTCTAGTATCTGTAACACTAAAAAGTTTAAAAGCCTATCATCGTACACATATTCAAAATAACAGGATTCGACGTTCAGTTTTTGCATCGTATATCATCGAGTATCTGATAACTGGAAAAAAGTGTATATCCCACGTCGTCGATCACTGCCACAAAGTAAGCAATATAAATTCAGAAAACAAATAAAAATAGAGAATGTGCGAATACGTACAAAAATTACGGCTCAATAGCAAATAGAGGTACAAATAATTTGAAAGAAAACAAATTAAAATGGTGAATATTTATTAAAAAAAGGCTCAATACGTAGTACCAATATTTAAAATATTCTTATAAAGGCTTGCTTTAAAGTATGTTTAAGGTTTTTTTATATA
>JAPYZO010005074.1:0-10602 GCA_030522905.1 Torymus flavipes | reverse complement strand
TCTCTCTCTCTCTATATCTATCTCTCGTTTTTCTTTTCTCGTTTTTATTTTCGTTTTTGTATCTTTTTTCCCCATTCTTTTTTTATTTAGGCTTCTTATGATCTGTACTAGTGTATAATTTCCACAGAACCGACTTGATACCGTACATACGCCACACACGACACAAATGCCAACACCCTAATTTACAGACAGCTACAGAAACAACAACAAATACATCGAAAATTCAACGGAGTCGAATATGTCTTATTATTATATGCAAAGCAATGCAAAAGATCTAGATAAATAAATAATCGATCGGTACATGGGACACTGCACATACTGAAAAGTGAACTTAACTCGCATGCACTTCGTTGGAACGATATTATATAATTTTTTTTAAATGATACTTAAAATGTTCTTGGATAGTTTTGACATTGTCCAAGACGTGAAATATGAACTGAGAATGAATTTAAAAAACAAAAGTTAAAATTGACTGATGGAAAAGTTGTCCCATCTCCCAAAGACCAGCAGCTAGCATGAATGAAAAGCTTTGAGATGTCGCCTGCTTGCGGCTTTGAAAAATCCACGGCACCGCATAATGAAAAAACAAAATACTGAATTCATTTCTTCTCTATATTTAGTTCAAAATTGACCATCATGCACTATCTGCACACAGCACCAGATATATATATATAATTATTATTATATTCTTTTGTTTTTTATCACGGCAATTATGGTTTGCTTGAACATGCCAAATTCAGAATAATGCATGACTTGACATTTACTAAATCATGGCACTTACGAACATTCACGTTACTCACATTTCATATTAGAGATAACAAAGGCTTTCTGGTTAAATAACTATAATAAGAATAATAATATTAATAATAAACTAATGATAGTCATAGTAATAATAACAATAACAATCAAAAAAGTGTTGAAAGTTGAACTTACTAATTGTGATTAACCAGGAAGGTGAATAAAGAGGTCACACGGGCGCATGTTGCACTGTGTTACTGAACCTTCTTTGATTATCCTGTCGAGACGAGGCGCGTCTAGATAGTCATATATATATATATTAACCATTTTTGTTGTGTTTGTTACTATACCTATACTCGTGTATAATTAGATTACGTTTTTTAACGATCTTTCTCTATATTTCACTTTTTTACAATAGTATCATACAATTGTTTATCATAATGTTGCTATATATAAAAACGATGTAGCATCGAGTGAGTGAGCACACAGCGCCAACTCGATGATGCCTATCCTACATATATATACAACCTACGAGGACATCTCCTCAAGTAGTGGAACGAAAAAATTTTTTCCGATTTTTATCTATCACATACAATCTAGATCTAGATCGTGTAGATTTGTTTTTTATATACGTAAAATACACCACGTTTAACTTGAAACCAGCATGATATCTTTCATTTTAAACACTCTCACTCGGCCGATATATCTCAATTACTGTGATATATCATTCGAAAGACGAGAGTTGTACAAGAAAATAATTTAAAAAAAAGGCAAGAGCCGAGTGGACGATCAACTGACGAGAAAAAAATTTGTCGTACTTACCTCCAGGTGATCTGCCAACATACATAACACGATTCCAATGGGACATGGCCAAGTATCCGATAAAGCAATCCTTGAGAAACATTGCGGACATCATAAGCAAACAGGTGGGACAGATCGACGCCGATCTCAAGACCAAGTCAACCACCTACAACAATCTCAAGGGCAGCCTGCAAAATCTCGAGAAGAAGCAGACGTAAATCTTTTTAAACTTTATTTTTCACTCTATCACTCTTTCTGTAATATTCTCGACACTGAGCTTTTTTTTATCGCGCAGAGGAAGCTTGCTGACCCGGAATCTGGCGGATTTGGTGAAGAAGGAGCACTTCATTCTAGACAGCGAGTATCTCGCCACGCTCCTCGTTATTGTACCGAGGTACGTCGTGTTTTCTTTAACCATATAAATCAGTCAATAATAGCAAGTCGATCGAATGTTATTCTTCATTGTGCTTGTGTTACGCGCGCGTTGCAGGACAAGCTTCCAGGAGTGGAACACGATTTACGAGAAGCTGACCGACATGATAGTGCCGCGCAGCTCACAGCTGATCACCCAGGACCAGGAATACGGCCTATACACGGTGACGCTCTTTAAGAAGGTCATCGAGGAGTTCAAGCTCCATGCCCGGGAGAAGAAGTTCATCGTGCGTGAATTCACGTACAATGAGGAGGAGCTCGCTGCTGGTAAGCATTGCACTTTCCTTTCGTATAGTTGCTCTTCGTACCATACAAAAGTATTCTACGATGTTTAATATTTTTAGGTAAGAACGAGATGACCAAGCTCGTGACGGATAAGAAGAAGCAATTCGGACCCCTTGTCAGATGGCTGAAGGTCAACTTTAGCGAGTGCTTCTGCGCCTGGATCCACGTGAAGGCACTGCGCGTCTTCGTGGAGTCGGTACTGAGGTACGGCCTACCCGTCAATTTCCAGGCGATCCTACTGCGCCCCAACAAGAAGAGCACCAAACGGCTGCGCGACGTCCTGAACCAACTCTACGCCCATCTGGATTCATCGGCAACTGCTGGCGGTTCGCAATCCGGTAATCAGGATGTAAGTCTTCCCCTATTGTATCTTAATCAGCCTTCATTTGTGATGTATATATGTGATTGTCTGATTTTGCTTTGTTATGCCATTGCTGTTTACAGAGCGTCGACATACCGGGCTTGGGCTTCGGTCAGAGCGACTACTTTCCGTACGTCTACTACAAGATCAACGTGGACATGGTTGACAATAAAGTTTAGTTCGATTTTTGCGGCATTCGTTATACCTACATCTAGCGCACATTCTCGACATCTTGGTTCATCCGATTGCATATTTCGCTACTATACCGCTCTAGAATGCCTGATCAGGTGCTGACCACAACAACAATATCAACAACAACAACAACGTTCAGGAGATCGATTCGACGAAACTTCCTCCACATATTTGTTCAACTCGAAAGAAAGATAAAGAGAGAAAGAGAGAGAGAGAGAGAAAGAAAGAGAGGTACTTTTTCGACGTTCTTACTTCATATACCGATAAATCTCTAATTGGTACTCTTCCAAGTGTTCTGACGTCTCAGATTTCAAAGCTGTTGCTCGTCAAAAGCTTTAATGTGCGAGTCTTTGTTAGACATTGAGAACAATATTTTTATAGCGGTTTCAGAGGGATAATAATTATATTTAACGGAAAAAATGTTGAATTCTCACCTACTGTACGATGAATATTGAGTGGTAGATCAGCCTGGTGAAAAAATCTCTCTGAATACATCTCAATATCTTTTTTTTTTTTTTTTTTCTTACTACATCTGTGTTTTATTATAATCTTGTGTCCCGAATCGCTATGTCCCTAACACAAATTTCTTAAATTTTAAAATTTCCTTTTGCAATATGAAGTATTATAACTAATATTGTGTTCAAATACTATTTTGAGACGTTTTTTCACCAGTAAATACTTCTTGTACATAATTTTAGTGCAAGTTTGCCAAAAAAGACTTGTATAACTATCTTAGTTTGATTGCTGTGTGCACATGTTCATCAAAGGCTCCACATGTTATTTATTTCTTAAAATACAGAAATTATAAACTTGTACAATTTGTAACTAATGACAAAACTGTTCAATGATATATTTTAAGTGTGCAAAAAAAAAAAAAGATGTCAAGTCTGCTTGAAACTGTAATGTAGAAGCTTACAAAATACGAACTAGAAAATATTCCCCAAGAATCGTTGCAACGCCTGTTTTGAAGAAAAATATTTTATTGAAAATATTGCAACGGATAACTGGATTCCTTTTATTGCTGTGTACAAAACGAAAAACGCTATGGAAACGGGAGTTTTGAAGCCTTTTAAGATATTTCAAAAAGTATTCAAATAACTATAGATAAGTTTCGTTAATTTAAGCAATGTACCGTATTGACAAATACGTGAATTTGAAATATGAAAATTATACAAGATCAAGTGAAAGTCGAATTTCACGAACGATATTCCTTCAAAATTATACAATCGATTAACTTCTAATGTAAAAGAATTGAAGTATTAAATGAAAGTTGTTTTCGCGAATTTAATCATTAATTAAAATCAATCCAACATATTTTTAATTTGTTTACGTGATTATTTTATTATCATTTATGATTTTAAATTTTACAAAAAAAAAAAAAAAAAAACTTGAAAATATATATTGAAAAATAAACATAAAACTAAGGATTTTGGTATTTACTGCGCTCTTTATTTCTGCGAATATCGTTATAATTTATGTAAAAAATGAAGAGAGCTATAAACGTATGCTGTTGTAATTTGTAGATATATTTGGAGAACGACCACGATGTCGTCTGCCCTCGATAATTATATTATACATTGTATAATAAAAATAAATATCATGTTCCGTTACTATCACTGTTAATAATTATGTGCGCACTTTTTTTTATTATTTTAAACCTGTTCTTAATTCTCCTTTCCCTTGATTTTATTTTTTTTATTTCTTTAACGAATATAAACATAAATACGAATTGTTTAAAATGTTACTTTATTATTAAATATATATATATATATATATATATATTCATTTAGCACAAAAAGTGTACTTTCATTGTTTTATAAATAATGGGTGTCTCCTTTTGAATTTCAATGCGTTGAAGAGACATTGTTACTCTGACATAGATCCTGCAAAAAAAAAATAATACAATTTGTTAAATATATAATTAGTTTTTAAAATAAAAAATAATAAAAAAATTGAATACTTTTAAATTATTGATACAATGGTCCCATTTTTCTTGACCAATTAATTCAACAGCTTCCACAATAATATTTGTTACTTTGTTAACATTCTGTTTGAATACTTTTAAAACATCACTGGCACATACAGTATCCTCAGCATCTCTCCAGCAGTCATAATCAGTTGCCATTGCAACTGCAGCATAAAGCAGACCAGCTTCCTTTGCTAAATACACCTACAAAAACCATATAGTTACTGTTATAGAAAACTCTTTAACAATCAATTTTTATAGTGATATTTCAACAAACTTCTGGACAAGTAGTCATATTTATCAGGTGTCCACCCCATTGTCTGAACATGTTACTTTCTGCTTTGGATGAAAAGCGAGGTCCTTCTATTGAAACAATAGTACCCCCCTTTTGAATAGGAATATCTAAATTTTTAGCTGCCTTCAGAAGAACTTCAGAAGTATGAGGATCAAAAGCTGGCTCCATTGGAAGGTGGCAGACACCTGAAATATACATCTGTTAGTTATATTTCAAATACTTTCAGTGCTATTAAGATAATGGGAAAAACAATGTACCAGAATATTGATCTGAAGTGCCATCATAGAAAGTGTTTTTTCTATGAATTGTTCTGTCTATGAAACTATCTGGAACCACCAATTGACCTCTGCTTATTGACTCTGATAATGAGCCACAAGCTGTAGATGCAACAATATGGGTGCATCCAGCAAGCCTCAGAGCTTCTATATTTGCTCTATAATTGACTGAAGTGGGTGTCACCTTATGGCCAGGCCCATGTCTATTAAAAATTTTAGAAATTACTAATCAATCAAGAGTTTTTCACAATTCTGTGTAAATTAAAAAAAGGATCTGTTTATACCTGGATAAAAGCACAACATCAACTCCAGAAATTGTTCCCTGATAGAGATTACTTGATGGTAAGCCAAATTCATTTTTTGCATCCTCTTGTTTAATCTCTGTACGGGACTTGAGTATTTGATTAGCTGGATTATCCAGACCAGATCCTCCAATAATTCCAACCTGTAAAGATTTTTTTTTTTAAATTATATTCTATTTTACATTGTATTTTGTATTAATTAGGAGGAAAATTATCTGAAAAGTTAAATTTAGATCTACTTGCTACAGGTACTTTTCCAGCACACTTATCATTATCTTAAAATCTCTGTCATTAATGAATGATGTATGGATTATGCAATGATATTAGAATCAATCAAGATAAAACTATCGAAAATGACGAGAGTTTCCCAACTGATTAATAAAAAGAGCCTTACTTGAATTCAATAACGAATGTAAAATGCCGGTTGGTACTTAGGTATATATATATAGAACGAATATAGTGAGAGAGAGGGGGGAAGAGTAAAAAGAGAGAGAGCAACAGTTGAACGTACATACCTTAATTTTATGCTCGAGCATTTTGTCACTATGTATAATTCGTCTGAGTAGGTGAGGAAGAAATAAATAGATGACGATTTGCCTTTATCCAATTCAGCCACTTGTCGACGACGACGGCAGCGTACTGACAATGATTTTTCGCGGTGAGTGTTGTGCTGCACTATGCGCGGCTATACAAACACTTGCGCGGAACGCGAACTGTTGAGAGACAGGCAGACGGCCGACTGTTGCCGACTCCCCTCATGGCTCATATGCTCATATCACACAACACATACACGTACACTTATCAATTCAGTCACATGTTACGTTTTAGATTTCCAGCGGTTAGGTAGATGGCGTTCCTATGGCTCGTCGTGTCTTGCCGTTTTGTGTTATATATATATATATATACTTGAGCACCCACTAATCTCGTGATTATATCGTCGCGGTCGTCCCGGTTTATCGCGCGATACTATCGTCTCGTGGCTATTTTAATTTCTCAAATGAGAGATGATCCAATGGATGCTGAGTGTGCTTAGCTATAAATGGGAATACATATTTATGTAAAAACACGCAACGAATGCGAAAGAAAAATTGGAGTTACTGAAGAGTGGACTGCACACCCGTGTTTTCTGTACAATTAAGTGGGGAAAACACTGCATCCTTTTGTCTCCTACCTTTGTAAAAATAAGTAAAAATACAGAAACTATTACGATAATTAAAGATGCTTAGTTGAAGTTATGAGTGACGCGGTTTGAACGACAGCTGATGCGCTTAGGTCTGATTGCTGTAGATTCTCGGCTTAGACTGACGACGCAGAGCGGCTCCGTCGTCCAGGTACCTATGTCCGAGTGTAACACCGTCCGTGTTGCCCGAGCATTCTCCGGGCCATCAAAAAGAGGTCAAGGGCTTTTTGGTTCATTCCCGGCATTATACCGCTCTGGCACTAAACGCAGTTTCATTCAGCCCATGATGATCGATAATAATCCCGGTTATAAAAATTAAAAAAAAGAAAAAGGTTTGCTTGATCCGGCCATCGAGCAAGGGACGAACGACTAAAAACTTAATTGCTTTTATTTCAAATTACTATTGGGGATTGTATTGTGTTTCTGAATTTTTTCCTTGAACGGTTCTGTTAGTAATCGTCGAAAAAGTCTAAGTTACGAATGGCAATTTCATGACATTCGTTGTGCGGCATACACATATCATTGACATGTGCAATTTCATAGTTTTTTCATTATAGTCTTGCAAACAATGTTATCATTGAAACAGACTGCACGTAACAGCGTAATAGAAAACATGCGCGCACGCGTTAAAATCCACGTTGATTGCAGAACCCATTGAACAATGTAACAGTATAGTCGAGTTAGTAGTTTCTTCCTCGTATAATCATCGACGCGTCTAAAATAATAGTTTGTCAAATATTATGACCTTGTGACTAAATGAACATTTTAAACATTTTAATTTGATATAAATAATTTTTTGAATAAAGCCTTTCTATCTCTTTGTGTAACTAAAAAAATAACACTCTAAATTGAGTCTTAACACCGAATGTTGGTGGGTGTGAATTGGGATACTTTGAATGTGCCTAAAGCAGTGTAATATGAAGCGGCCCAGAAAACACTTGACTCGAGTGTTTTTTTCCTCAGGAGTAGTACAAGATTTTTGGTAATTTTATATATTTATTGCAATTTTCCTTCGTATGAAAAGGAATGATTGTATTTCTTACAACTCATACTTAAAGATTGAATTTGAGATATTTTAAGAAAGTCGATTCATTGGACAACTTAATTATCAACTGAAATAATATTTCTTTCAATTAAAATAACACACTTTATATAAAAAATTACAGACTTTTTCACAAAATTATTTTATAAGAAAAGGTTTATGCTCCGTTAAATTCTTGTCGGAGCAGATGTCGATATATACGTATCAAGAATCTATACAACCCTTCCACAGAATAGCAATAACTCCTGTTTACGCATCGTTGAAACTACATTCTTTAATTCTCGAAAACTTTTCAACACACTAAGATAATAAAAGCTCGCTTATAATTCCAGCGAGAATGAATCAACGGTCGGTTATCTAATAATTTGCAAGGCCTAGGCTCATCCAAACTAGTTTCTTCAAGTATCCCTTCATAAACTAGGCTCGCGAACTTGCACACTGTTTCTAAAATGTTGCCCAACCCATACACTACACTCGGTTCAAAGCTCGCTCATCCACCACAAGCGCTCTCGCTCCGAATAATATCCTTCATAGAAAATCGCGAACCCGCGGACAAAGCCCAATTCATCGCTCTTATCTTCCGCGATAAAAACTCGCACACTTCGGTCGCATTCCCGAGGACTTTACTTAAAACTCGCCAACACCACTCACATACACACACACACGCGCGCGTATTAAGGCCGTCCGCCGGTCGTTCGCGTGCGCGCGCTCGCGCGTGTGGCGCAATTAATTAAGACGACACATCTTTGTCTCCGCCTCCGCGCGCGTCTTGAGGCCGTTATTAAGCGCCAAGTGCGCTAAAGACCTCTTAATTCGCAGCTTTTTCTACACTGCAAGGCACCGCACCGTCGTCATCGCCATCCTACGCCTCTTAAACACATATATAATATAAAAGAAAACAGTATTATCAGTTTACTGGTCAAGGGTCATATCCGCGCGGAGCATCTGGAGCGTGAGAGGGCTAGGCGCGCATTGTCATACCTCGCTGACCGACGACACGCGACACTCACGCATGTGCGACACACCCATCGCATCATAAACGTTCGCGCGCTTTATAATATAAAAAAAAAATTTAGTATTATATCCATCATAATATATACAGGTATAGGAAAAGTAAAGAAGCTGCGTTCGAAGCAGCGCAGCGTATATATGACACACAATGGCCCTGGCGAGCGTGAGAAAGCGCGCGTATTATATACAGCGGGCCCGAAAGCAGCTCTCGCATAAAGGAGCGTTATAAGCACGGGTGCGGGGAGGTAAGACAAGAAGCTCGCTCTGGCCCGCTGCCCGCAGGATCAATAGGCCGCTCTCGCGCGAGCGAGAGAGAGAGCAATAGGAGCCGCGCGACGGCGCGTGTAAACCGACGCGTCTATTCATCCATTCTCTCGCTCTTTTCTTCTTTACACACACACACGCACTACTGCTACACTTACGCTGCACGTACATATTCGACAGCCTCGCGTAACGTCTCTGTTCTAGCATTAGCACGCGCGCATCACGATAAATGCCGATCATTCTATAAACATCCGACCTACGCGTACCTATATACATTCATCTGCGTACACAGGAAGAGAGAGAGAGAGAGCGAGAGCGTGTAAAAGAGTTACTTTATACCTACCTGCGCGAGCTTATCGCCGAGCTTGTTTATATATATATAATACCGGCAAGCGCGCACGGCTACAATGCGGGTTCAATACTGCGCTATATAACACACATCATCGCACGGAATGGGGCGCAGAGCGCATCGCAGCAGTAGACACAAAGTCGTATGTGCCATGTGCGCGCGCGGCGCGGGTACATATATCGATTGAGGGCCCGCGTACTACATGTACGCGCGAGCGCGGCGATGGCAGTTGCGCGCGAGCCGCAGCCAGCGTCGGTCGTATAGAGCCGGTCAAGTTGACACAGAGAGGTGGATTTTATTTCTGTATACAAGTATAGGTGAATACTTGAGCTGTTGTTTGCACAAGAAAAGGTGAGAGAGAGTTGGAGTTTTGCGGATTGTTAATGTAGAAAGCCGCGGGTGAGAGATAAGTGCCGAGCGATAAGCCGCCGCCGCCGCTGCCGCCGTCGTCGTTGCGCATGCAAAAGGGGGAGCGAGATAAGCGCTAGTTCAGAGGTTATAAGCGTAGCGAGTCGTTCAATAGCCGCCCATTTGCATTTCGGAGTCGAGTTTCCAAGGAGGAAGCGCGCTTATACGCAGAGGCGCGAGCGCGAGAGTTGTAGTCATCAATTGAGCTTAATTGCCGATCGGCCCGCTCATTACTAGCCCCCCGCGCACGTCTATATGAGTCAGCAGCGTCGTGTTACAATTTCACTCAGTTTCGTGGATTTCTTGAGCTTCCGTTGTTCTAGGGCTGCGTGGAGACAATCAAGACATGCTAACCGTGAGCTGCAGCTTGTGCGAGAAGACGCGCCGAGGTACGTGGAGGTGGGACGTCTGAGGCAAGCGCGGCAGAAAAGCAGAATGAGGCAAGGGAGAAGCGGTGAGACATGAGGCTGCTGGTATGCTTCGTCCTGCTGATGCTACTGCAGAGCCTCGCCGCTGCCGTCACCGTAGTCGACCATCATCCTGACGATGAGTACGTCCTGGAGCACGAGGTCACCAGGGACAAGGCGCTCGATGAGGCCAGGAAGCTCAAGCTCTATCCAGGTAGAATTTTCGAGCACAATTAGCTCTTATTTGCTTTTTTATGGCTCGGGAACGGAGTGAGATTGGATTTCACGTATGAG
>JAPYZO010005073.1:0-10602 GCA_030522905.1 Torymus flavipes | reverse complement strand
TTTCGTTCAGCATAGACCGAGGACGTGCCAAAAGGTCTTCTTCTGATCTGGTGTGCAAAGAACCCGAGCGAGCCGGACCGCTGCTACGAGTTCAACAGCCCGATCAGCGACCTCGACTGGAGCACCAGCAGGCCGAACCTTTTAGCCGTCGGTTTCTACGATGGCCTCATCCGCGTGATCGACGTCAGCAGGAAGCAGCTGACGGTCGTGCGACAGTCGCAGAGGAAGACGTCGCCGTCGTACGGTCCGCACTGGCAGGTATTTTTTTTTATATTCATTTTTTTATCGTTATAAAAATAAGAGTATAAAGTATATTATTTTTCTTGTTTTTGGAATAGGTTCAGTGGTGGGCGTCTGGCAACGAGCCTTACGATTCACGCCGAATGCACGAGCAGCTGTACACGAGCAACCAGGACGGCCGAGTTTGCTACTACCTGACGGACGAGGATTTTGCATCTCACGAGATCCTTCATCTACAACGTATCGAAGGTACGTATACCGGAGTGAAAATATTATATCAGATCTCATATGAGATCATAATTGAAAGTAACAACGATTTCATATGAGATCGTTGTACGAATTTGAATTAATTAATAATATGAATTTGATTTAATTATAAAAAATAATTTATTTTTGTAATCTAAAAGTATAATAATAAACCGTATATTTTAATAAATCTATAAAAAAGCAATAAAGTTTTATCAATACATTATAATACTAATCTTTTATTTCATTCAATTTCTAAATATCCAATAAAATATAATATTTATATGCTTAATTTTACTGTAAAAATAAATTATTTTTATTAGTTTCAATTGCGATCTCGTATGAGATCTCGCATTATATAATATTTTCACGCGGAATAGGTACATCAAACCAAAACTCTATATATACGAAAAACTATAATTAATATTATAAATATTCTTCGTCAACCACAGGAAAGATCCCGGGAGTGCGTCGGGTGAACCACTGCCTCGGCCACGACGTCCCTATCAGCCGTCACGCTGGCGCTCTCCTCCTGCGTCGTCATCCGGTCGAATCCGGTGTCTACCTCGTCGGCACGGACGAAGGCTGCGTGCAGCGCTGCTCCTTGGCTCATCCGCACAGTCATCTCGACAGCTTCCTCGCGCACGACGGGCCGATATATGGATTGGAGTTTTCGCCCTACTGTCCGCGATTGTTGCTGAGCTGCGGGGCCGACTGGACGGCGCGCGTCTGGGCCGAGGGTCTCGACGAGCCGCTGCTAACATTTGGCACGAGAATGGCGAGCGTGATGGCTGCGGCCTGGAGCCCGAGGAACTCGACGATTTTCGCCAGTGCTGTTGCTAACGAGGTGAGGATTTTTACATAATATTGATTATTGATCGATAAAAATCTGCTTTTTTATTATTTTTATCCAGCTCTATTGGATATATTTATATAAACTGTTGCAGTCGCTTTGAGAATTCGTCATATTGTTATTGTAATTTTATATAAAGAAGTCAAAACTTTTAATAAATAATAATTTAATTAATTAATAAAAAAATTGTTCCAACCAAACACCGTATATATATACCAATACCAATCTCCTCTTTACAGATCTGTATCTGGGACCTTAGACGCAAAACCCACCGCCCCGCGTCTATCACCCGCGTGGCTCCGACGAACGCCCGTCTTCTGCGGCTCGAGTTCACGCGTAGCGGCGAGCAGCTCGTGGCCGCCGATGATGAGGGTGCGGTCTACGTGTACGGCCTCGTCGGCATGCCTCTGCCTGCCTTCGATCAGGAACACGCGCTCGTTGATGCAGTGGAGAAGGCACTGCTCACCAGACCCGAACTGCTCAAGAGGCTGAGGAAGCTCGGCCGGCCGTTTGCCGAGGAAAGTTTGTGAGGTTGAATGTGTTAAGAGCAATTTAACGTGGATGTGGAAGGATTGGGAGTCTTTTTTTTATAATTGTTTTTTTTTGTGGTGCTGTATATAAGGATAGTTTTATTGTAAGAATTTTTTATATAAAAAAATATGTGTTCAGCCGTTCGCTTGTAGAGATTGTTGTCAGGAATGTGCTAGCTCAGGCCCTATTTTTTTCCTTATTTGAATGGTTTATATTTTACATTATTCAAGTTCTGTTTTAAGGTTTCGAAGTCATCCTGTGTTTGCATAATTGGGTTAATAAACGCCGAACGACAAAGATAATGAATGAAAATCAAAAATTGAATAAAAACCGTAGATAATACGAGAACGTCGATAAGTATATAACTCGTAGATATAGGCTCTGACATCCCCTAAGACAAATTAACTTTCAGTAGAAAACAATTTTGTTGGTTTAATAATAATCTAATCAGTATATTGAAAAATTTAATTTTTTTTAAATATATGAAATATTTAGTGTTGATTAATAAAGTATATAGGGACGACGATAAAAGCCATTTGTACAGAAATAAACTGAAATCGATGATGAGTTGAAATCTATATAGGCGTGGACCTTTTTCTGGCCACACCTGTATAGTTGGGTGCGCCCTTTTAGTTTGACCTTGCGGAAGAAAATACGATGTTCTCAGGTAATCAATTTTTAATTTATTTATTTTAGAATCTTTAAATTTTATGATACATTTTTAAGATAAATTGTAGTCGCAAAAATCTGTAATTATAAATAATCACTTCAATTTTTATGTACAAAATTATTTAATTACACATTTGAAATATTTCATTTTTTATTTAAATAGATGCTTTATTTTTATTTTCTATCATATGAAAGTCTATTCTTTTCAGTCGTAATTTCAATTTTGAAAAAGTCCGTCATGCTTATTTTTCCAAAAGCTTTATATAGAAAACTATTTTTTCAGTGCTCTTAAGAGCACTAAGCTTAGTACAGAAATATGAATATCAAAAAATCTAAGTGATACAAAATGATATAAATTTTAAAATCGAGTTAGTTTTGAATAAAATTTTTATGGCATAATTAGTAAGATAATTAATCGTTTATAGTAAATTCTTTTAAATTAGCATAAAAACTAAAATCTCTTATAAATATACACAATGTATTATGCTTTACTTAATTATTATACAGAGTATTACAAATAACGTTGCCTGAAAAAGAACAGGTTGTGATAACGCCATAATTCATTTGTGTCATATATATAAATTGTCTATAGTTAATTTCTTTTACGTACATATACATTATATAAATAAATACATAATCTCGCGATAGTAATATTAAGATGATTAAGCTGCGAAAACATACGTCGAACGTGGACCCTCGTTTTCTTTGGTTAAAAGTTATGTACGGTAACGCAATATATACTCAAAGGGCAGTAAAAACGTTAGGCTGTGCGTAAATCTCACAAATTTAGTTATTCCCAACAAGAATAAACTATACAATAACCATGAAAAAATTTGATTTCTCTATTCCGTCACATTTCTTAGTCTTCTTATATATCAAGAAAGGTAGCGTATTCTTAATGATACATGATTATCATTTGTTCACTTAATTAATTCTCACTATTAAGCTGCCTCGTAAAAATTGCGATCAGTTGTCAAAAAATACTTTGTAGATTGCGAAAGTTTAAGTCTTTAGAAGACGATTATTCGACAGTGACATATTGACCTGTAACGTTTGCAATTTGATGATATCTTCGTCTTCCGGCAAAGTCTTCGTTCTCTTCATTCAATTGGGCGGACCAGGTTTCGACGCCCGGATGAACGGGCGTTACGACAATTTGCTCGTAATCATACACTTTTCTCCTGGAAAAATAATAATAAATTTTGAGATACTTTTAATATCTAGTTTTCAATAAAACAAAGAAAATATGTACCCCATTAGTCTAAGAAGCGAATTCTTCAACCATTCGAAAAAGTTGAACTCAGCTGATACACCGGGTTTTACAGCAGGATTTGCATGACCAATGTAACTCCAAACGAGGAAACAAACAATTATATTCGCTAATGCGTAACCCCAGTGAACCAAAAACATTATTAACAATTTGACTAAAGCCTGAAAATAAAATTTTGTTATTCATTTTTGTTCAACTTCTTTCAGTTTGTTAAACAAATTTTAGACAATAAATACTAACGCCTAATAGAGAAAACCATCTGTTGCAAAAAGGACTGTACCAATTTCCTAATTTTCCGTGAATATGAACTTTCTTTTGAATCTCACTCGTCACACTGTTATTGTCTTCGATACTCGGCGACGAATCTACAAATCCATTGCTTTCAACACTCGGATTCCGCTAAAACAATTTTATCATTAGTTTTATTTGTTAAAAAATCATTTTTGTCAGCTAGAAAAAATATTTACCACGAGATTTTTATGTCGAGTCCTTTCTGGGAAAAGACTATCGAGATCATTTTCAGCCTCTATTAAAATGTTCCTGTCGGAAGTGCCATAGTTTCTGTCTGAAGATGGTGTGTGTACAGAGAATCTTTGCTCTCGAGAATGTCGCAAATCAAAAGTTTGTGCAAGAGCAAAATACGCATAATCCATGCAGGCGTACGTAAGCAAGAACGGCATTGTTACTATTGGTGCGAGAGTATTGATTTCTCCAGTCATGATAAAAGTCAACGTGACAACGGCAACCACCAGCATAGCATACACTGGTACTTTATTGGGACCTCTCTGAAATAATAATTCACAACTAATTAATCAACATATAATTAAATTCAATAAAATCTTTTTGAGATTAAAAAAAAATTATGATTATTAAATTTTAATGGAATGTCAATTTTAATAAATTTTGAACTTAAAAATCATTCTCTAAATTATTGTAATCTAAATCAAATCGGTTTATACATTAAATATAGATTTTTACTAATGTCACGTACGCCTCTTTGTAAGCAGCTAATTCCAGGAATGACGTTTTGGCCCGCGATCGATTGTAGAACACGAGGCGTTCCGTACATCGCTCCTAAGCAACTGCTGAACGAAGAAACATAGAGACCGGCAAGCAAAAGGACGGAAAAAGCAGATACTGTTGAGGCAATCATGAAGTTCGTTTGTAAAGCTACTCTTGTACATGTCGCCGCAAGAAATATGGAAAAGCACAAATATAGAACCGTGCTGCAAAACAAGAAATTGATTTGTCATTATTTGATTTATATTCATTATCATTTATATACATTTTTTGCCTAGGAAAAATTACCTAAGTCCCAATGCAGCTAAGGTACCATTAGGAATATCAGTAGATGGATGTTTTAAATCACCACTCATGTTAATACCGGCAAGTACACCAGTAACAGTAGGAAAGAAAACTCCAAATACAGTAAACCAACTGTAACCATCCTGATAATCTGGGAAAGTATTATTTTTCAAAATTTCAGTTGACCACCCAACAAAACCAATCTCTGCAAAAATAAAATTGTTAAAATATTTTTCACTGAAAAATTATTTTTATAAATAACAATAAATTGTATATACATACGTGGATCTACGTGAGTAAAGCTTCCAACAATAAAATCAAATCCAGCAAACAACAAAATTAATAGTAACATAAATTGAAGCTTTATAACCCATTTCACGCCAGCAACATTTATTACAGATAAAAGTACTACGGCAGTACAAGCAAAACCTCTTTGTGCCCAAGCTGATTCAAGACCAACAAGTCCAGCCATAGATTCACCAAAACCTAAAACGTTTAAGGCGCATCCTACAGCCTGAAATAACAAATTTTGTGGATATAATTTATGTTCACGAAGAGTATACATTTATTTATTTATTTTTATTTATTTTGATTATGATTTAAATTTACCTGTCCAAAGCAGTACAACAAACCAATAGATCCTCCAAATCTTGAACCTAACACATGTGATAATAAAAAATATACACCTCCACTCTCCACTCTACATCTTTCACAAATTCCAACGGCTGAAAGTACTGACACTAATGCAACACACACTGAAAAAAAAGGAATGTTCGATTTAAAAAAATATATAAATAACAATCTTTATTGTAAATTAAATCTATAAACATGTAATTGATCTATTTACCTGTAGAAAATACTATTAATACAGCATTTAGTGCACCAGCTTGGCCTACTATCCAACCAGATCTCAGAAAGACAATAACTCCAAATATGTTTATAAGACAGGAAGTAAAAACACCATCCCAGGTGCCAAACAAAACTGGTTGGGATATAAAGAAGTTTGATTTCCACCATGGATCAGCATTCTGCAATAAGTATTAGTCTCTTTTTTATGCCACTTATAAGATCAAAATCTCTATAATCTTACAACAATGCTTACATATTCTTGTGCAAATAGTTCATTTGTTCCAGTCTGGTACATTTCAGAACCCAATTCCTCATGGCCTCTGCTCTCAGACCGCGAAGGTCTCCTCTCTGCATTTCCAAGCCCATATCTGGACCAATCAACACCTCGATCATTTGGAGTAGTTGCATTCTCACTCTGGTTCCTCTCGTGAGAACCCATTTTCAATGCTATCTCTTATGTACTCTTAATGCTAAACCATTCTGTTATTGAGCTTGCACCACCTTATCAAGTGTCTTGCAAACTCTTAATCATTTTCACAGAAATTCCTGTAACATCACAAAAACGTCGAATCATAACAAAGCACATCACATAGTGCCACACCGAAAAACTGAACCGCATTTACCCCCACCGCAAAATTCATTAAAATTTCTACAATAATCGTTGACTTCCAAGATAAGCGGACTTCGTCGTAAATCAGCAACATAAGGATAAGAAGAAAGCACCTGCCGTACGCGCGCGCGCCTGACAGCAAACTGCTGCAAGCTATAAACAAGGTAGAGAGAAAAAACTCACCTGGCGTGTGACGATTTGCGTCTCGCACGCGCGCCGGTCCACGTCAGCATCAATTGCGCGCGGATGGTGTGGAAAATTCGCCACAAGTATCTGTACAGCGCAACGTGAAAAGCTTGGACGGAGTGTGCCCTCACCCGTTTCAAGATCTTGAGCTGATGAGTAGTCGGAGATAACGCGTCATTCTCAGGCGATAACGGTAAACAGCGGCGGCGCGCACCTACTGCTAGCCGCGTGGGCAGCCATGTTACGCCGCGGTGTGAGAGAGAAACATATGGGATCAATTGTGTTATGTGGGGGAGTGAGTCGAGTGGGGGGAAGAGAGGAGAATAGGTGCTAGAAATGGGCACGAGAAAGGGATCGTAGCGCACCTTTGCTCCGAAACGCGTAGGCGTGAGATTGTTATTGTTGCGAAAGACGTATAGTTTTTAGAACGGTTTTCTCGAAGTAGACTATATTTTTTTTTTATTTGCTTAGAGTCGTGGATTATTAATATTTAATCACGTCGTTAAAATAAAAAATTAAATATTATCTTTTCTTTATCTTAATCTATTTCTTATCTTTGTTCTTGACATTCAATGATTCAATTACTTGTGATATAATTTTTTGTTACTTGAAAACACAATACGTTAGCAGTATAGTAATTAATTTCCAGTTAAAATTTATTTTATTTATTCATTTGACTATTTATACGGCAAATATTCCCAAAACGTAAAAAAAAAAAAAAAATTTTATGTCTAAAAAAATGAGATTTCCATGGAAACAACTTGCTGCATATATTTATCGATTTTTCGGTCATTCATAATAGCAGAAGGTGAATGACCTTTGAAATCAGTTCAACATATTTTTGGTTTTGCCTTTACTTAAGGGATTCAGGGGCCTTTAAATTCGTAATGTAAATAAGAAATGTTGAGAAATGTAAACTACAAATAATTTTCATTTAAAATATTATTTTATTTATGTATTATATATTTATACATAAAAGAACGATTTTGTTCAAGAATGCAAATAATTATATACTAAAAAATGTTTACTTATTGACAAATATTTTTCTTCACCCACATACTATTCACACAAAATTATTCACACTCATACATACATTTTCACAATCTTAAATTAAGCTTCACAAGTGAAGTGTAATCAAAGTATGTCGACGCTTCATATTGAAGATGCCGCCAAAATAAATTGGCGCAAGAGATAGTCAAAATTTTGTCTAAGTTTATGTTAACAATTATTTATGATGAGTCTAATGGCAAGGGCATTTATGTTCCTCGTCGCCATTTTTCGCCGTTAGTGAATTTTGTCATTTCTTTGCCACTAACTCCACAAGTTCCAATTCCCACACGACCATTGACATTCTCAGGCGTAGCGAATATACTTTTCTTAATTACACCTTTTTTCGTGGACTGAAAAAAAAAAAATATTTTTATTAGTTGAATTCTAGCTTTATATTCAAGATTTTTAATGAGTATAATTTTATTATAATAAGACACGTTACCTTATTAGCAAACGCCAACCATTTATTTTTTTCTTGTTCTCTTTCTTCTTCCAACTCCTTGAACCTCTGGAGTTTCTTCTGTTTCCTTTTCTTCAAGTATTCTCTCTGTTTAGTTGGGTCCATGCCTGCTATCGCGGATACAGCCATTTTCCTAAACAAGATTATTTTATTATTTCTTTTCATAAAATAGGTTTTAAAAAAAATAAAGTTTAAACTGCTAAAAATATATGATTAAAAGGATGCATATTAATTTTCGATAAAATAATAAATTTTAGAACCTATTATCTGAATAAATTAGGTTTACTGGCTTTTACCAAATATAGTAAAGTTCCTTACTTCTTCCTGAAGTGTGTATCCAACAATAAACATCAGCAGACATCGCCAATGGATAAGTGGACAGTAAACATAATTTGAGATCAAGCCATACCAAGCGTGTGATCAGGAGGATGGGGAAAGGAAAATTTTTTTTTCATTAGTAAAATCATACTAAACTTAGTCAACTCCTTGGAATTAAAAAAGATGAAACTAAATAAACTTAAAACATTAGAACAACCAAACTATCATAGTAATAAAAGGTCAAGGAGCATGGGTGTGCTCCATAGGTACGTATAAATACTTACTTGGATTTTTGGTCTGCCCAATCTGATGCTGGTCTTTTTGCCTGAGATTTCAACTGACTAAGCATTGCAACATCTTTATTTTTGTATTCATTGAAAGTAAGATTCACAACTCCATCCTCAGCTATAGATTCTATAGTTGCCTCGTAATATCTGAAAAGAATAATTATAATTATTAGATTTATTATATAACATAAAAAATGAATAATAATTGAATAAGTGAATTGAATAAGTTGCAAAAATAAGAAAATTTAAAAATTTGTTTATAGCAGCACAACATATAATTCTATCTATTGTTTGCATGTAATATTTGAGGTTATGTTTTGATTTTTGTGAAAGTATAAACCAACATAGTTATGTTTCACTAGACTGGTGAAAAATTATTTGAAAAACCAGTCTTAATGCAAACAAATTTGAATCATCAAACTTTATTTTGATCAATAGTTGGCCCACTTCAATCATTTACCTAAACAATTTAAATGCTCCAAAACACAAAAATACTTACTTTCCATCCTCGCTCCATGGTGCCATACACGGATCACCAACCTTCCACTTGCTAGCTAAAGCTGCCAGGACCTCCGGATCTTTCTCCTCAACCTTTTTCTCCTGCTGCTGGGACTTGATCAGGTCCTGTGTGAGCTCGATGACCTCCTCGAGGTCAATTTTGAGCTTGAGCAGTTCCTCATTTTCGGGGTCTGTCGTTAGAGCTGCTTCAACCTACAAACACAAGGATGTTAGCTTATACACGTACAAAAACATCTTCAAACCAAATGCAATTATCGAAACTCGTTGTCGATCTCAGAGCGCAAGAACACGACAAGGGCAACAATGAGAAGCAAAGATATTTATCAT
Organism: Torymus flavipes; assembly: GCA_030522905.1. Lineage (NCBI taxonomy): Eukaryota > Metazoa > Arthropoda > Insecta > Hymenoptera > Torymidae > Torymus > Torymus flavipes. Next base: position 882 of record JAPYZO010005073.1, on the reverse strand, counting down.
TGTTTATCTCTTACCTGCTGAAGCTGCAGCTTGTAGTTCTGCAAATCGTCCATCGCCATGGTCGGGGATATGTTCCTGGAAGACTACGTCGATGATGAATACTGTTCACAACAGTATAAGAAGCGACGCACACGCAGCCGTTGAGGCTGCCAGACGCAGAGCAACCTCTCGAACAGAGGACTGCTCGCAAACGTCAGACGGCCGATGAATGTGTCTCTCGTTCTCTCTCTCTCTCTCTCACGCAGACGGAAAAGTTTTGGACGACGTGCGCGAGATCCCTCCGCACGCACGACCTCGCAACCTGGAGCAGTGCAACTATAGTAATATACTAAAGCAGTCTCCCCGAGAACCGAGAACGAAAACACACGAACGGTGAGCGAGCGAAGTGACGGCGCTGATGTCCAGACGTCGAATGGCGCTCAGATACGCGCTTGAGTTCAAAACACGATCGGAGTTAGAGGATGACTGAACTGGATTGAGCTCAGTGAACACTTATATAGGTACCTAGGGCGGCCCCCACCACTTCTCTCGGCATACCTGAACCGGAAGGTAAGGTTTAAGAGCGCCCTCAATTCAAAAACGTTTTTTAAACGCCGTATTTATCTATGGTACTACAATCGAGAAAATGTGAACGTTGTAAAAACATTTTTAATAATAAACAATTAATTTTACTAATCAACTTTTTATTACTTACTAGAGATTTCAACAGCGTTGCGCGCTCTAACCTAGAAAATGTTTCAACTTCCTGACTTAGACGCATGCGCACTACATGAGCCAATCACATAACGTCCATGTATTGTGGCACGTCGGAGTCTATTGTACCCACAGCCAATGAAAGAAAAAGAAAAGACATAACGTTTATTTTGGCTTCACAACATCCGG
>JAPYZO010005072.1:0-11693 GCA_030522905.1 Torymus flavipes | reverse complement strand
CTTTTCCTGAGTTAATAGCTTATTTAGTAATTCATTTTTGTCTTGTAGTGCTTGTACTAATTGTTTTAGCAATTTGTTTTCCACTATGTACTTTTCATTGCCACTTAGATCATCATATATGGTTTCATTCAGTTGTTTTTCTTTGTTAATATCTGGATTTAGTTCCTGTATTATCTCTTGTTACAGTAGTTCTCTATCTTGACTTTTGTATTGTGCTATAAACTCAGCAACAGGTCCTTTGAATTGATCATATGGCAATTTTGAGGTTAGTGCGAAGTTAGGGTGACGTTGGCAGAATATGAAAGTACTGTCCAGAAATTTTATAGGCACACCATTGTTATGTTTTGTGGCTAGTTCAGCTGTGTGGTAAAAATCTCCACATGAGCAACACACCTGTGCACCAACTTTTTGATTTGGGTGACATTTATAATATTTATTAAATGGAGCGTCGGGCAGCTTCCTGCTACCCGACGCCATGTTGGCAATACATGGCAATTAAAATACCGATATTTTCTAAAAAAAACTAATTTTCTAGCTATCACGGTTCATTTTTTATTAACAAAAACGTAGACATTGAAAAATGAAAAAAAATGATTTTGGTATGTCCATCCATTGCGGGACTAGAATTGACTTAATTGCTTCATAATTTCTTGTAGAGGTAGATTTTGGATAGTTCTCGGCTGAGTTCTTTGGGCAAAACGATTGATCTATAAATCTCAGAAATATTTGAGGTTAAAATTCTTTTAACTTTTTTCTTCAAATGGTAAACTATTGAGTACGGCTGTATGTATCTGAATCGGATTGGTAGCATTCGAAGGAGAATTAAAATACTTATATCACCTAAAAAAACTTTTCTAGTGTTTGTTTTTATTAACAAAAACGTAAAAATTGAAAAATGAAAGAAAAAATCAGTTTTGTATGTCCAACGATTGCAGGAGTAAAATTGATTTAATTGCTTCAAAATAACATGTAGATGTGAATTTTGGATAGCTGTCGGTCAAGTTCCTTGGAAAAAATGATTGATAAATAAATTTCAGAGATATTTGAGGTTAAAATTTTTTAATCTTTTTTTTTCAAAATCGTCATTTCTCCAAAAGGGCTCGATAAATCGGCTCCAGATTTATCGACAATTTTGTATATAATATAGATATTATTACGTATGCAAATTTTGATTAAGATCTTAAGATTAATTTTTGATTTTCAAAATTTTCATATTTTATATAGTCATTTTCTTTTTCGCAAGATAAATGGAGAAAAATGGTTTTAATTTCTTTAAAATTTGGCGGAAATGTAGAGTTTGTATATTATTTATTGTATGTGTTGTCATGGCCTCAGCTCGACCGTCATCCGAGCCCTGACGCATCCTCTGCATGATAAGAACTAGACGCTCGCGATGTACTCGAAAAATACGGTTTGAACTCCTGAAGTAATTTCCTACGATTCACCGTTTCCGTCATGGCTGTAGCATTACTCATTTTTTAGTAATCAACACGTTAAATGTCGATTTTCGGAATTTTATTATTTAATTTTTTTTTGTTTTTATGTAGGATTACTTTGATCAGGAATCTCTATCAAAGACAACTGCATAAGTCCTAGAATTTTGAAAAAAATTATATTTATAACAAATAGATAGTTATTTAAATTATAAAATAATCATACATAAAAAAATAAAAAATATAAATATTTATATATTTATTAATTTATAAAATAAAATAAGATATTCTACATAAAAAAAAATCGAGAAAACCGGTATTTAACGTATTGATTACTAAAAAATGAGTAATGCTATAGCCATGAGGGAAACGGTCAATTGTAGGAAATTATTTCAGGAGTCCAAAACGTATTTTATCAAAATTTGTTGGGCCTTATTGTGCTAAAGCACGAATTTTCATCACTTTGGAGTCGATCGGTATCACTGTGCGTCGGTTCGCGTCCCGCTCGTCGCATATTTTTTATGCAACGTATGCACTTTTAATTCATTGTGCCTCTTCCTCCGTAACAGTGTTTTTAGGGTAAAAGAATTCGTTTATGAATTTCAGAGATATTTGAGATTGAAAAAGATTTAGCCCCCTTTTCAAATCGTTTTCGGGTACGGCTTTATCTATACTAGAAAATGGAAATGACGCAGGCTACGCGTGCATGTTGTTTAATTGATTTTGTTTTGTATTAAGGTTAATTTACAGCGTGCTTCACCGATGCATGAAATTAGCTAAATACGCTGGCCAATTAGAGGCCGAGTTTAATAATTATTTCGACTACACTTCGATATTAATGGAGTTATCTCTTTTATATAAATAGAAAAATGAAATTTATAAAAAAATTTGTGTTTGGAATAGGCAATATATTTGTGAAATTTCATCAGAAAACATGATCTATTATACAGAATATTGAAGTATAATGATTTGGAGGTAATAGGAATGCAGAAAAGGGGATCTTATAGATGATGCAGTGCATGTGTATTAGTAATTGCGCTCCTGGTATAGGGAGGTTATTTTGTATTATTAATATCTTAACATAGTACTTTTGTGTTGACATATTATCAATAGCAGCTGTCACGGGCTCAGCTCGACCGTCATCCGAGCCCTGACGCATCCGCTTCACGATAAGGACTGGACACTCGCGATGCTCCCGAGGAAGCATCGCGACGTTAGCTCAGTGGTAGAGCGCGGGCCTACAAACCTCGAGATCGTGCGTTCGAATTTCGCCCGTCGCATATTTTTTACGTGACTTATTCAGTCTGTCCTCCTCTCATACGTAACATATATAAATCTGGCATCCCTTGTGTGGTATAGTCCACTTTACCAGCCTACTCCGGCTGTTGACTTTGTCAAGTGACGAATCCCACGATAACACTCGAAGTTCTACTTTACCCTCCGAATTATCCTCTCAAAAAGTCGAATATTCACTAGTATATAAGGTAAAAAGTTTATTCCCCCTGTATGTAAGACTGTAGTGCAGCTCCAGGATTCATCCCTGTATGGTAAGACTGTAATGCAGCTCCAGGCGCAAAGGAACTTAGGACATTAGAATTGAGAATTCACGCAATAGTCGATAAAGCAGAAGTTAATTCGGAAGTATGAAGCTGGAGAACGACGTGGTCGCCGTTCTGCCTTGCTCCGGAGGTGTCACGGGCTCAGCTCGACCGTCCTCCGAGCCCTGACGCATCCGCTTCACGATAAGGACTAGACACTCGCGATGCTCCCGAGTAAGCATCGCGACTTTAGCTCGGTGGTAGAGCGCGGGTCTACAAACCTCGAGATCGTGCGTTCGAATCCCGCTCGTCGCATATTTTTTACGCGACTTATTCAATCTGTCCTCCTCTCGTACGTAACACAGCTTATAAATGATTTTAAGAATAGTAAGTAATGCGTAATTTTTGTGAATACTAATTAATGATTTTGTAATTATTGAAAAAATATGGAGAATGAATAAACATATTTTATATTTGAACTATATACTATACATGTAGTAGCGATAAATTCATTTGGAGAAAAATAAGTTCCAATATATTAGCAGCGGTTTTTCTGTGGGAATAGAGGTTTCTTCTCCATACAAAACGATTTTGGTTAGAGAGAATTTTCCTATCGGTCAACTTGACCTTCTATTTTTATAAAGAGGAATCCTCTTCGTACAAGAATAATTTGTCAGCAACGGATTTTCATATTAGAGAAAGAGGAAATAATTTTGCCCACCAAATTAATATTATTTTTCTCTTTAAGGATTCGATTTGCCTCAAGTGGATCTTTCTCTGTGTGTACTTAACTAAAGAGATAATTTTTCACTTAAAATCAAATTTTTTTATTCATACTTTCTATAAGTATAGTTAGTAGTTAATTGTTTTGTAATGAATTATATTTTCTCTTGTGCGGGAGTAAAAAAAAGCGTTTTAGCGTAAGAAAAATATAATGTTGAAGCGAAAAATTAATTTTTTTACTTAAGAATAATACGTTAGAATTAAAAAGATAATTGATTTACTACAAGAGGATTTTCACAAAACTTTTTCCCCTTGCCACTAATGGGCCATTTCTCTGTGTGTAGTTATTTTTCTTTCCTTTGGTTTATCGATTTCGCTAATTTGCCGGAGCCACATTAAAATAATTTTTTTTCGCGCGGGGATTACGAAATATGTCAATTTTTAACACGTAATCATGAGTTGTGCTAGTCTTCCACGCAGAGATTCAAAGTTTGTTATTTTTCGATTCCTACCCGCGAGTTGTGCTAGTCTTTCACATAGAAATTCAAAATGTGTTAATTTTCGATGTATAATCACAAGATATACTAGTCTTCCGCGCCAAAAAAATAAAATGTGTTAATTTTCGACACGATGTGGAAATGTGCTACTTTTCGTTGGAACCGTTTGAAATGTGCTAGTTTTCGTTGAGGACGTCGATATAAACCTTCCCACCGTTTTCCAGTTTATTTGTTTATTAATCTACTTTTCGTACTGACTAGTCGCACTGTCCATACTTATTTTAAAGTGGTTATTACCTTTTTCGTGTTTCTTAAAAAAATTCTGAAAAAATTCTCAATGATAGATATTACAATGGCACTAGCAACATCATGAACGCCTCGCGCGCGTCAGGATTTAACCGTTTTGATCTTACAATAATAACCATTTATCAATTGAAAAGAGTCAACTTTTTATATTAAATTAACTTATTTAACTTAATTACATAATATTAACTTGAGCAATAATATTTAATATTATTTCATTTGAGTTTGGAAACTTCCATCACTTTATCAATAAATGTCTAAATATTCAATTTAAAGTTGAAATATTATAATAAGCCGTTTTTTTCCGTTCATCATTTTCTTAATCAAAGATTTTAACATCCGTGGTAGAAAATTATCATAAATTGGCCAGAATATGGTTGATTTTCTGATAGTCAACTTATTGTAAAAATTACCAGAAATCCCACGTACTATGGCGACAATTTCTAGTCACAATCTGATGAACTTCTGATAAAAAAAAGTAAGGTATTATCCTTTTTCGATTATATTCAATTATAAATAATTATTAAACAAAATAAATTAGTGTAGAAATAGTACATTATGCACCTAGGGAGTAAAAGTAAAGAATGTCCCAGATCGCATATAATTGTCACCCGAGCCGAAGGCGAGCATATTTAGCATATTTAGCATGTGAATCTTATAAAATATTGAGTAATTTTAGTATAATTATACCAAATTTTATAAATCCTACAATTATTGGTCATACGAATAATGTTGGTGTATAAACAAACAATGTAAATGAATTTAAAACTTGGGAATTGAATGTTAAACCTACACAATCAAGCAAATAATTATATATACAATTCAATAATGTTCATCTACTACCAGCTAAGAGTCAAGTTCTACTTTTTGATTTTGCTTCCTCATGGAGGAAGCTTTGTAAGGGTGAAAAAATTTTTGAGACAAAAATGTTTGAAAAGATGTTTTAAGGCGATAAATGTGTATATCAGTTAATTTTAAGAATTTTTTTTTCGTGGATGTACGTATGTGTGTATGTGTGTGCGTGTGTATGTAAACTCTTTATATCTCCGAAACCAATCGACTGATTTTCGCCGGACAAAGATTATTCTCTTTGAAAAAAATCAACACTCCGATGGATTTGAGGTTTTATTGATTTTCTTGTTTTTTATAATCAAAAGAAAATTATCTTCACTCTGTCATTTGTTATTAAGGAAGTCGTTTTCATGTTTCATAAATTAATTTCTCATAAAATATTTTATTTATCGACTTGAAATTTCAATCACTTATTACACTCATTGATGACTATAGGTGGCTGAAATTTCAAAAGATTATCTTAATTTGTTTCATAAAAAAAAATTATTTTAGAAATAAATTGCGTTTTCGTTACCGCTCGATAAGAAGAGCAAAAATTATCCAATCGACCTGAAATTTAGCACAGATGTAGCTTTTATATATCTTTCGACTGAGTTCGTTGCATAAAAAAATCAGTGCATTACGAAAAAAAATATTTAAGTCGGTTTTAAAGCTAGTGGCTTCTAAGATCAAAATCAGCTAAAAAAAAAATAAAAAACGTAGTTTAAGCAATATACAATATACATACTATAAATATACACTATTTCTGACAAAATAGCCTGTGACTTCATGTGTAGACTAATTTTTTCAGAGATATAACATTTTCAATATTTTGCCATTGGAGTAACTTTAAAAAAACTATTTGATTAATTTTCATGGGAGAGGGCCTGAATTACGTGAAATTTATTCAACTATAGCAGGAAGAGTTGGAGATATTAAAAATATTTTATTAAATAATTTTAAAGTTGTAAAATCAACAAAAACCATAAAAATTCATAAAATTAATGAATAAAAAGTGGTTTTTAGCATTTTATGATTATTTAATAAAATATTTTTAATATTTCCAAGTCTTCCTACCATGGTTGAATAAATTTCAAATAAATCAGGCCCTCTCCCATGAAAATTCACAGAATCGTTTTTTCAAAAAGTTACTCCAATGGCAAAATATTAAAAATGATATATCTCTGAGAAAAATTCGTCTACAAATGAAGTCTTGGGTCATTCTATCACAAATAGTGTATATTTATCGTATGTATACTGTATAATGCCTAAACTGATTTTTTTTAGCTGATTTTGACCATAGAGGCCACTAGGTGTAAGACCGCCTTGAGGTTAAAAATAAAAAAATAAAAATTTGCGTCATGTTTGCTCAGAGAATACTTGATTTATCGACTAAAGTATTAAATTTTAAATATTGAAAGTAAAAATTAATTAAAGGAATCAGTAAATAAAGTTTGAGGAAGCTACGTGCCAATGAATTGGCAGTGGTTTTTAAATCCTAAAAGAACTTGTAAAATTATCTCCTATTGTTTAATATATCGTCGGTTCGGTGGAAAAAGGTGTCAATTCAAATTTTGCTTGGAAAAGGTGTGAGTTCAAATTTTGGTTGAAAAAGGCGTCAGTTCAAATTTTGCTTGAAGGTGTCAGTTCAGGAGCATTTAATTTATATATATTTTATAAATTAAATGCTCCTGAACTGACACGTTCTTCAAGCAAAATTTGAACTGACACCTTTTTCTACCGAACCGTCGATATACGTATGTAACTTTATTGAACATTACAACACTAATTATACTACTACTGACAGTTATTAATAATTTAGTGCTGATATGGACCGGGATGTATGGTTTGATTTTATTTAGTACATTCTTCTATACTTTAGTCAACTACAAAATAATTCACCAAATAAAATAATACTGAATCTCAGATCATCATCGGAGTCACTACCAGGACTATTTTATTGAAAACTGGTAAAAGTATCATTAAAGAAGCTAGATGTCTTTCGCCCGCAGGGCGTACAGTACGCACTTTACGCACCGTGTGGAGAAAACACATATATTGATGATACTTCATTTAACGTTAGTGCTATAGCCCTCAACCAAAACAACACACAGGTCAATGAACTTTCTCACACTGTTTCTAATGACAAATGCTTAGTGAACCTTTCTAACGTTCAACTACCTCCGTCTGTTACTAATATACTTCGTCTTGGTGATAAATTTAATTTTACTGACAACTTATGTAAAAACAATGTTCCAGAAATTATAAAAAAACCTTCCCCATACATTTACTATCTTGTTTCTTATATTTTTGGAGAATTCAGACTCTACTGTTTTTTCTTTTAAAAAATATTGTAAGTAAACAGCTTAATAAAAGTTTCTGTTTAGATTTCTTTGATAAAAAGCTTATGATTGATTTAAAAAGAACTAAAGAATTTATGAGCCATGATAATAACCATTTAGTAACACGAGATGACAAGGGTAATAGTACTGTTGTCATAAAAAAACAAAACTATGTGGAAAAAATGACTAATTTATTCTCGGATTCAAAATACTATAGCATCATCAATAAAGACCCTCTTCCCTCATTGGAAAAAAACACTGACGCTCTTATTAAGAATCTAAGACAAAAGTTAAACTTTCTGAAATTACAACCTATTCTTAACAAATGTACAATAGTTAGAGCTTATGGTCTTGTGAAAATACATAAGATCAACTTTCCAGACTTCCAGTTAGACCTATAATTTCTGCGATTATTCGTCCACGTATCTCTTATCAAAAATTTTAGCCAAGTTTCTCTTCAACAAATTAAAAAGACCGATTTCACATGTTAATAATATCTTAGACCAAAAACAAAAAATTGAATACGTATCTACACCTGCTGCATACGCGATTATTAGCTTAGACGTTATTAGCCTGTTTACAAATTTTGCGGATTATTTAATCTTTAATTCATTGGAAAAACGATAGAATCAACTTTATAACTTTTGCGAACTAAATCGTAGCGAATTCATCAATGTTATTAGTTTTATTTTACATAACAATTACTTTGTATTTAATGGCACGTTATAGAAACAAATCTTCGGAGCGGCCATGGGCAACCCTTTAAGTCCTATCTTGGCGGATATTGTCATGGAGGACCTAGAAAATCAGGCCTTATAAAAAATTTGCTTGCCTGTACCGTTTTATTATCGATACGTCGACGATATAATTATGTGTCCCTGAGCGGATGATAGACTATACTGTTAATTTATTCAATTTATTATAGTTTTGATAAGAATTTCCAATTCATATTTGAAACATCTAATAATAATAAAATAAGTTTCCTTGACATTCTTATTATTCAAAATAAACAAAAAATCTCTACGGATTGGTACAGGAAACCAACTTTTTCTGGTAGATTTTTAAATTTCAATTCCCACCATCCTGTTAGCAATAAAATTGGTATAATTTGTTCTTTAGTTGATAAATGTATTAGTCTAGCAGACACACGCTTCCATGATAATAATCTTAATCTAATTAGAGATTTATTATTGGAGAATGAATATCCTGTGGATTTTATAAATAAACACATAAATAAACGTTTCTGTATATAAAAAATAATAATAAAAATACTTGTTATTATAAGAATAACAATTTTAATAGTATTTTAGTTTTTCCATATATTAAATATATTAACCCAGAATTAAAAAAAAATTTGCAATAGTAACAACCTTATTATGATCAATTCAATCTCCAACAAATTTAATTACATAATTAGATTAGGAAAAGATAAATATCATAAAAATGAAAAATCTCATGTTGTATTTTTACGTGTATATAGTATATATAGAAGAACGAAATAAGCAAGACGTTCGATTACAACATGACGCCGAGTAGCAGAATGCGGAGCGGTGACGGCCGTGGCTAGGATGATAGCGTTTCTGACTCGGATGTCGGCGGCTCTGGTTCAAGCCCAGGTCACTTTTTATTATTAAAAGTTGCGATAGCTCACTTGTAACCGTATATAAGATTAATTGTTGTGATTGCGATGCTTCTTACCTAGGACAAACATCTCGAAAATTAATTGTAAGAAGTAAAGAACATGCGAGCGATTGTAAATTTAAGAGGGACAGATCCTTTTTACATGAACACATATTGCTAATACAAATCATCAAATCGATTTCAAAAATATCAAAATTTTAGATCAAGAGCCAAATTTACAAAAAAGATTGTTATCAAAAATGCTTTATATACACTCACAACACAATAGTTTAAATAGACAGTTTGACACTAATTTTTTAATGATTGCAGTTGTAATTGCAATTGTTGCAGGTGTAATAGAAATAAATTTCGTACACCATAGATCCTTTTGATCATTTATTTATATACATCGACGTTTCGGGAGTGTAATTGACTCCCCTTATCAAGGCTAGAAAAACAATGAACATACAAAATCATTAAAACATAACAGAAATAAAAATTTCATTGTCACTTTATGTAGAAAGCGGAAAAAAACGGAAAAAATTGGCTTTTTTCTTACCATTAAGAAAAGTGGTATATAAATATACAAATTTGTAAAGCGGCCAATACATAGACGTCGAATGTCGAAACAATATTTTAGTTTACAATGAATTTTGTGTAGAATATCAACATTTGTAAAGTAATACCTGCATTATATAGAAACGAATTAAATTGTGCTATGGAAACAAATAAGAAAAAAGAAGTGGAAAATCAAGAATAAAAAGACTTACATGTTGTTAATGAGTACTTTAGACATAACGTCGAAAGAAACCAGGATGGTATTCTCTTACTGTCAGACCAAACAATAAGAGTTTCGGGCATCGCCGGGGTTATTTATACGGAATAAAAGGGTGGGGGTAGAAATTTAGTGAGAAGTTCAACTATTAGTAACTCGGCGCCCGCCAATAAGAAATTACTCTCTGCTATGTAACGGGCAAGAGTTAATCGGTTTATTAGGTTTATTACAAATGTTGGTTTTTCTATTAACAATGTCAACTGTGGTTTTATAACAATTTTTTAGTTTTATGGTGTCAAACTGTCTATTCATATTATTGGTACTATAAATGTGTAACATCTCAGAAAACAATCTTTTATTTTTATAACTTTCTTGATCAAAATATTGACCTCATTAAAATCAATTTTATGTTTATATAAATTTGCATGTTCGTTATGTTCATTGATGCGTAATCGTAATTGTCTACCCGTCTGTCCAATATATGACATTTTACAATCCGCACAATTGACTTTATAAACTGCACCACTTTTTTCAAACTTATCAACGTTGTCTTTACCTAATTTAATGTGTTTGGAAAGTTTATTGTATGGCTTTTGTATGACCTTATAACTATTACGAGACTAATTTTTTAAAGTCTGATTATAAAATTTTTATCAATTATAATAAGTTGTTATAAGTTACTTTGTACTATCAGAATAATAATACTTTTCATTTTTAAATACACGCGGTTAGGTCATCGTTACTAAATAACTCGTCAGTACACACTCACCTCTCTCACATACACATACACACACACACACAGCTACATACTCTACTATAAATACGATGAATTTGCTTACTTCGTTTCATATTGACTAGTGGTCACTTATAGTTTTCACTTAAGTATATTTTAATACGATAGGATTTGGTGAGATTTAAAAATCTTTAACTAAACGATTAAGTGTTGTTTCTTCATTAATAAACTTGTGATTTATTTGTATATATTTATGGACCTTGATAAGGGACGGAATAAACCGTCCGAAACGTTGGACACCTAAGTTTGTCTTATTATTTTTTAACCTGAGCAGTAGAACCGTTAGCGTCCTATCCTACAAGATACTCTACCAGAACTGCCATTTGCTGCTAATAACCATATAGCGTAGAATATGAAAATTGTTTTTTCTCTTCTTAAAATAAATTATATTTAATTTTCTTTTGAGAAAACAAAGTTCAGAAGAATTATTTAGGCCTCTTGAGATACACTTTGACCATAAATTAAACTACTTTTACTAATGTTTTTATATTCTAAGTCTGGTTCGTACTCACTTTTTTCTTAATTTAATGTTTTTAACAAAGCTTTATTATAAATAAAATACAAAATATTAAAAAGTTATTTTAATATTTTTAAATATTAAAAATAATAAATTTAATAATTGTAACCCTGGTAGAAATGCTCACCAACCGTTCGCCATCCGTTTGCCAAATCGCAAAGGTTTGGCCAACCGGTTAACCAATGGTTGGTAATAAATACCGCTTATTTCGTCACGGAATTGTCCTTGCGGTTGGCCAACGAATGGTGAATATTAAAAATCACGAAAAAAGGCAATTTAAATAATTGATTAATTAAATACAAACATTGAAAGTTGTATTAT
>JAPYZO010005071.1:0-10604 GCA_030522905.1 Torymus flavipes | reverse complement strand
AAGACGAGGTCTTAACGAGTTGATGTTGTTAAAACCCGCTCTTAGGAAATTTCCGCCCCCTGTCCCTCTAACAGCAGTCGAACCTAGTCATGGTGCCTGCGCAGACTCACCAACCTGTGCTGCTCCCTGCCTCTCATTAGCACTGTTGTTAAGATCTTTATTTAGCAGATGTTGCTTTGAGGTGGAGAACTCGAGCGAAGGGAGAAAAGATTGCTACTTTCTTGGCAAACTTTAATTATATCGTCTCTTGATTTAAGCGCCCGCCCTCCCAGAGGCAACTTGTGGACACCACGTACCGTAATGTCCTTCCGGAATACCGGAAGGCGATGTCGGACAAACTAGTGGTGTTATATGAAACGTCAGCAAGGGCTGTTCCGTATTTCAATGTAGGTGGAAAGGGATTTCAGAGGAAGCAGGGAAATGATTCTCTCACAGTCGATATAGTTTAGCTTGAGGATTACTGACCATCTTGATTGGAGCGACCTTGAATTTTGCCGCTAGCAGTGTCGAACGTATCTTCAAGACGGGATCTGTGCTGACGATGAACGCATACGCTTTCTCTAAGGCGTCAGAGAAGCCATGTAGCTCTCAGCTTGATGCGGGGAAAAAAGAAATCCCACGAGATAGACGGAGTTTCTCCAGAAGCGGGAGTTGGCTTCCCAGATCTGTCCAGGTGCGCTGCGTAGTGCTGCTGACAGGGACGTCCCAGTCATGCCCAGAGATCCAAAGATCTTGTAGAAGCATTTTGGCCTTCAGGATTACCGGTGATAACCAGCCAAGAGGGTCATACAGCTTGGCTACCTCCGAGAGTATGGCTCGTTTGGTGGAGGCTGGAGAGACAGGGGGTGCATGTACCTTATACTCAAAGGCGTCTACGTGCGGATACCAGCGAAGCCCGGGAATGGACACGGGCTCTCGATCGCCGATTACGCACTCTGGAGACGAGGACAACCGATTTGGCAGCAGCGAAGTGTGGTTGGCCGTCCACTTGTCGAGGGACATACCTGCACTGTCCAGAATCGCGATCAGCTGATCTCGAGCGAGCATAGCTTCGTCGTCGAGGCTGTCTGCTCCCGGGCAGGCGTCATACGCGTACATGTGATACTTCAGTATTCTTGCACCGAGTGGAAAGCGTGGACCTTCGCCCTCGGCTAACTGTTTGAGTACGCGTAGGGCCAAGAAGGGGGCACTTGCTGTTCCATACGTGACTGTCAGAAGCCACAAATCACGCACCTTTTCGTCTGGTGACCGACGCCAGAGAATACGCTGCCATGTAGCGTCAGCAGGGTCGACCATGATCTGGCGAAACATCTTCACGATGTCCGCGGTGAAGACGTAGCGGAACATTCTCCAACGGGTAAGGATGGTGCAGTTGTTGGATTGCAGGGTCTCACCTTGATGTAGACAGTCGTTGAGTGATAAACCGCTCGGCGTGGCCTGGGAGGCGTTGAAGACAACGCGGAGTTTTTTTTAGCATCTGTACTGACTACAGCGTGATGAGGCAGGTAGTAAGATGGCGACACGGAGAGAGCTCCTGCTGGTATCTCTGCTAGGTGGTGCAGCCGTTCATACTCGTCGACGAAAGCCGTGTATGACTCGCGTAGGTCACAGTCTCGAGCCAAACGTCTATCCAGGGACAAAAAATGTTGTAACGCTATGGGGCGGGAGCCTCCGAGCGACGGCGGTCTACGAAACTGCAGGCGAACGACGTATCTGCCTGAGATGTCTCATTTATGGGTGCGAGAGAAATGATCCTCACACTCCTCCTCTTCTGGAGAGCGACGAAGCTTCGTAGGTAGCTCCTCCACTTCCCAAAATCGTCGCAGCTCTGTACAGACAGATACAGTCGTATTAAAGCTGAGTAGATCTTCGAGGTCTGAGACATGTGTTGGCTCCGTGGGTCCGACTAAGATCCAGTCCAGCCGTGTATGTTGAGCAACTGGGCTGCCAGCCGCGCCTCGTCGCAGGCCTGGAAGCACAAGCGATGGGTATGCGTCGGCGCCGATGATGCAGTGAATCGGCGCTGGCTGGTAAAAGTCTGGATCTGCGAGAGGCAATCCTTGGAGGTGGTTCCACGAGGCATTCCTAACCTCTCTTCGTGGAAGAAGTGCTGTGAGCCTGGGGAGCACTGCCGCTGAAAAACTCAGATACGAATTAGGGCACACTCTTGATTTTAGCAGGATTGAGGTTATGTGACTCGACTTTGCGGATATTTCTCCCCCCACCCCTGAGACGGTAACTGCAGAAGGCAGACGAGAGAGAGAGAGAGAGTTTGTACAACCTTCTCTGACACGAAGGAGCTTTCGGAGGCAGGGTCGATAAGGGCTCTGACTAGCATGGATCCGCCGCCCTTAGACTCGATAAGTACACTAGCAGTTCCCGGGAGCACGGTGCTGCATAAACTAGTTATGCAGGTTACGCGGTCTGCAGTAGGTGTACTTACTTCAAATGAGTTGGTTGATGCAGGAGGGTTGTGTCCTGTGGCGGGAGGGTAAGCAGCTTCTGTCGCACCTGAAGTATGGAGCAACGAATGGTGATTCTTGCCGCAAAACCTGCATCGATAGTTGGATGGACAGCTGGAAGTGCTATCGTCGCCCCGCAGGCAGTTCTGGCATAAGCGATGATCCTTAACTATCTTGAGCCTCCTATCGACTGCCATCCTTCCAAGCACTTGGCAGTACGGGAGGTAGTGCTTCGCCTTGCAAACTATGCATGGTGGCCTGGAGCCAGCAGCTGGTGGTAGCTCTGCCGAATGATGTGCTGCAAAGTTATGATTAGGTTTAGAAGGAGGGCTAGATCTATATTTTGGCTTACCAGCATCAAGATTGTTGCAATGAGCGGTGTTCAGTGACTGAGTTCGTCCTTCGACAAAGCTCACCAGCTGTTTGTAGGTTGGAAACTCAGTAGAGCCTTCCAGTGACGTCTCCCAGTCTTCTCGAGCGTCCGCGTCCAGGTTATACACTATCAAGTGCACAAACCAGTCATCCCACTGGTCAACTGGGCAGTTAATAAGTTGTAGAGCTCTGCGACACTCATCAGTCACATCGAGAAGACGTGTAAGCTCTGCTACTGATTTGCTGGATGCCGTAGGCATCGATAGCAGTTAGTTGAACTGAACAGCAAGCTTTAAATGCTTATTATCATACCTGCGTACGAGTGGAGCCCAAGCGACTTCAAAGTTCGACCCTATGATCTCCATGTTACGAAGTTGTCTGGCAGCATCTCCCTCAAGGCAAGCTAAAAGGTGCAGTAACTTGAATACTGGCTGCAACGTGGTTTGATCCTTAACAAGAGAGCAGAAACATTCCTTGAAGGAGTCCCACTCTGCTTGCCCGCCACTGAACTTTGGCAAGGACAGTTTGGGGAGTGACGAGGCTGTTGAATTCACATGGACAGGTACCACAGAACTCTGAGGGGGAATGGTTGTCGTCACCTGCAACTCTCCAATCTTCTGAGCTAGTCTGGTAGTCAAATAAGCCTTGGCTTGGAGATAGTTGGACTCATATGTTGAAAACAAGTCGTCTTGAAAGTAGTCATAGTCCTTTAACTCATCTTGGAGTAGGCAGAGTTGATGGTGCGTTTGTAGGCACTTATCCCAGTACTGGTCAGCGAGAATAATTCTTTGCTGCAGTACTTCAGCTGTAAAAGTACCCATCTTATTAGTATTTTTTATCAATTTAGAGATGAGATCTCCTTGCGTTAGCTGTTTATTTAGCAAGTCAACCACCATAATGAGCCTTAAGCAGAAGCGAAGCTATTTAAAAGTGGATATTTATCTGTGTAAAGTTGTATGAAGTGCTGATTGGTACCTGTCGTTTAGGACCGATATACAAGTTACGTCGAAGGGAGGTTATGAGCGCGCGGGCTCCAACTACCGCTCAAGCGTGAGATTACCTGTGATCTTGACGACTAGGAGCTGTGAGATGCATACACCGCTCAGTGCTTGCCTGCGAGCACGAGGAACGTTTTGCACGCGAGACGCCGGTTTCCCGGGCGTCAATGGCTTCGACCTGACCACGAGGCGGGCGCGCGGTCGCGATGGATACGAGACGCACTCGTAGGTGCTCGAGAGAAAGAGAGAAAAAGAGAGCACGCCGACTACGCGGCTGCTATGTGAGAGAGAGTTGGTGAGCACGCCGACTGCGCGGCTGTGCCAGAGAGAACGTGGAAGCGCGCGCCTCGACCTAATACAATCTAGACGAGAGTGCATGCGCATGTACTGCATACAGCTTGCTGTGCACACGACACGCGATCGCGGTGAGATCGACTCGCCGGGCACGTTGTACACACAATTCGATTGCGTGAGATGTGAAAGGGAGTTAGCGCCGATGAGGAGCACGAGGTAGGTGAAAAGATGCACGTGCCCGGCGCTCACTAAATGCGATGAGCGACTGCGGGCAACGTCTCCGTTGCAACCAGCGTTTGCTAGGTGTCAGGAGGTAAAGTTCGACTGTCACAAACTTTACTGTCTACTGTAAGGGCTTGAAGGGTGCTGCCTGCCTATTGGTCAATAAGCACAAACGCTTTTGCCGCCGTGCTCTATTTGAATCCCTTTCTTACCTTACGTTGTTGTACCGTACGTCGTGGATGCCCTGTAGGGATTGCCGATATCCGACTCGAAGGACCAAATTGATACATGAAACGTTAGCAAGGGCTGTTCCATATTTCAATGTAGGTGGAAAGGGATTTTAGAGGAAGCGGGGAAATGATTCTCTCACAGTCGATATAGTTTAACTTGGGGATTACTCCTCACATATTCACTTAAAGAAATTACAAGTAGAAAGTCCGACAGTTGGTGTCGTGGTGTGATGTGTACGTAGCTGAATTACTCTATTCCGGCGTCTGAAGAGTCGCTGAAATAGAGAGCGAAGGCCACGCCTGCAGGTGGTTTTGTCAACTCCAGCCGGTACCATGAAAGGGGTGGCCTCCCTCGCTCCTCAACTATACGAGTATAGCGCGGTTTACAGTCGAGAGTGGGGGCGGAGAGACAATGCGTCGTAGCACCATCCGAACGCGCAACTATCGCCGCGCGAAATTCAAAGCGGCTCAAACAAGTGGAGAGTCTGGAAGACTTGGAGACGTACGGTCGCCGCTGAGAGAGACAGAAGGATACGTCCCAGACAGTCGCTACGTCCCACTGCCGCCGCCCGATAAGATGGGAGTACCAGGAGCAGCCTTCGCCGCCAGCTCCGGCCGTCAGAAGGCAGTGGCGGCTCTAGAGAAGGACGAAGAGGGAGAGAATATCCCCCCGAAGTCGGCAAAGACAGAGAAGAAGACGGTTAAGAAGGCCGCAAAGGGAATAGCTACCCGTCCTCCCGATCGAGCGATAATGAATCAAAAGTGGTGACGGCCAAGGTAGTGGAGAAAAGCGAGCCAGTGGTGGAGAGTAAGGAAGCCAAGACGTATGCCGTGGCCGCACAGAGAGGGCCGGGAAGGCAAAACACCCCAGCAAACCAAACCGGGCCATACGGGCCTGGTCGCGGTTATGGGAATGGAGCTTGGCATGGAGCACCAGGGGCTGGACCGGCTCCCCATAATTGGTGAACGGTACCTCCGAGAGGAGGTTACGGATGCCACGAGGGCCCGAGCCAGCCACCCGGCGGGAGAGGCGATGACCGGCCATTCCTCGGGGTGTGCAACCTGTACCAGGCGGTCGGTTACCGGGCGTCAGTCTGCCCCGACGTTATCTGCTTTTGGTGCCGGCAGAAGGGACACACCATGCGCAATTGTCCGACGCGAAGCCAACCTCCGGTGGTCACGTTCGATAGTTGCCAGATGTGTGACGCCTCGAACACCACGTTCAAGACCTGCTCTCGCTGCGCGCCTTTAAGAGAGAAGTTGAGAAACGGGCCGGCTGGGGGACAGACGAAGTAACTTCGTTTGTTCCCCAGGCGCCCGCGGGGATGCCAAACCAAGAGACACGGGAGAGAAAGAAGGCGGCTGACGACGTGAAAGAGCCACGCCCAGCTGCTTTGCGGCAGAAACCCGTGGAGAGGGAGAAAGTGGCAAGGCGAGTAAGGCGAGAAAGGAGACGTGTAAACGAGAAAGATGAAGTTGTCGAGGTGAAGGACTGGAAAGGTGGGGATGGAGTGATCGTGAAGAAGAACGAGTTACTTGAGAAGGCCGGTCGCGAAGAATCGGAGATAGGGGAGTTAAAATCTTCAGAAGAGAAGGATCTGTGGTCGAGAGATGAGTGGCTCGACGAGTTGATGCTGGAGCTCAAGCCTCTACCAGCAACGAATAGCGTGCCGGTAGCAGAGGAGCCGCCAGTGGATTTGGCGTTACAGAGTGAAACGAGAGAAAAATGGGAAGAAAACGAGAAATTAGAGTTAGAAGTAGTGAGAGATGATAAAAGAGAAAGTATTACGCGCGTGGTACTCTCAGACGAGCCTGCGCTGGAGAACGAAACGGGAGAGAAGCTGGGGGAGAACGAGAATGGGGAAAGTGAAGTGGAGAGAGAGCTAAGAGAAGAGAAAGTGAAGAGGGAGAGACCGACGAGGACCCAGACCTGGTTGCGGGATTGTGTGAAGAGAATAGGAATTTCATTGCGGTGCAATTGGGCGGGCAAACCTACAGGGCTCTATTTGATGTCGACGCAATGTTGTGGTTGATCGGACCGCAGATAGCGGAGCTCTTTGGAGACCGATTAGAGGACAGAGCCACCGTCGTGCGGAACGTCACGGGCGGGACCACTAAAGTCATGGGCGTATTAAATGTGGTGCTTGAAGTGGATCACCATGCGAAAGCGCTACCCATGAAGGCCTTACATAATCTCGACCAGGAAATTATTCTGGGAATGGATTTCTGTAAATTGTTCGACGTCGACGCGCAACTAGGGAGAGGAATGTGGAGAGTAAGAGAAGGGAGGTGGAGATCGTTCGCGAAGAGTGGAGAGGAGAAAAACTCGGTTATCTTAGCTGAGTGTGCCGGGATTTCCGAGCTTGTGGAGGACGAACGGCAGCAAGTGGAGAGATTCGTTGACCGCGTGTTGGTGTATCCGGCGGGGCGAAAGGTGGTGAAAGCCACTCTGACAGAACATACCATCAATGTTGAGGAAGCGACGCCGTTCAAGCACCATCCCCGCCGAATGTCACCAAAAATGCAGCAAGTGGCGATTGAGGAGGTGGAGCGCATGTATAACGAGGGTGTGATAGAGAGATCCGCCAGCGACTATAGCGGCGCGCCGGTGATGATCCGGAAATCCAATGGCTCCTATCGGTTTTGCGTAGACTATCGAGACCTGAACAAGGTGACTCGACGTGACGCGTATCCTATCCATTATATGGATACCATTCTCGATAAGCTGAGGCAGGCCCGATACCTAACAACAATCGATCTCCGGCAAGCTTACTATCAGATTCCTCTGGAAAAGGCGAGCCGAAAGTACACGGCTTTCGCGGTATTGGGGTCGGGCCTGTGGCAGATTACTTGGATGCCGTTCGGATTGATGAACGCGCCGAGTACGTTCCAGAGACTGATCAACACCCTGTTCGGCCCGGAGATGCAACCGAATGTGTTGCGGTACCTCGACGACGTCGTCATTACGACGGAGTCGTTTGAGGACCACCTGCATTGGCTTGAAGTGGTGTTGAAGGAGCTAGTGGGAGCGGGGTTAGAGGTTAACGGAGAGAAGTGTGAGTTTTGCTGCTCGCAGGTTTCCTAGTTAGGATTGCTGCTGGATCGCGAGGGCTTGTGACCCGATCCAGAGAAAGTGGCACCAGTAGCGGATTACCCCGTAACAAAGAACGTGAAGCAGTTGCGCCGGTTTCTGGGGATGTTAGGGTGGTACTCACGGTTTATAAAGGGTGAGTCGGGTTTGAAGATTCTGCTAGTGAAATTGTTGAGAAAGGGGAGAGCGTGGTGTTGGGGAGAAGATCAAGATGAGGCTTTTGAGCAATTGAAGAGGACGCTTGCAACGGCTCCGGTCCTAGCAAGGCCGGATTTCAACAAGTCATTTAAGGTGCAATGTGATGCGAGCGGATACGTGCTAGGCGCTGTCTTGACGCAAGAGAGTGAAGACGGAGAGCACCCAATCGTGTATGTTCGTTATTTAGCAGGGTGCTGAGACCCGCCGAGAAGAACTACACGACGACGGAGAAGGAGAGCTTGGCCATGGTGTGGACGATTAAAAAGCTGAGGCCATATTTAGAGGGCTATAAGTTTACCGTGGTGACGGATCATAGCGCTCTGAGATGGCTGTGCAACCTCAAGGAGCCAACTGGCAGGTTGGCCCGGTCGGCGCTCCTGCTCCAACAATGGAACTTCGATATCGTCCACCGGAGGGGGACTCTCCACCAGGTACCAGACGCTCTGTCGAGAGCACAGGAGCCCGACAAAGTGGAGATAGCTGGCTTTGGCGAAATCGAGGACCCCTGGTACTTGAAGATGCTAGTCGAAGTGGAGAAATTCCCGGCGAAATTTCAGCAGTGGAGAGTAGAGGAGGGCCGACTGTATCGACACCGATCCGACCCGTTTCTAGAGCCCGTCAAACATCTAGAAGGGAAGTGGAAATTGGTCGTACCCGTGGAGTATAGAGAGAGGGTGATGCGGGACGCCCATTGTACCCCGTCGTCTGGGCACCTGAGTATGGAGAAGACCTACGACCAGGTGGCCCGAGAGTATTACTGGAAGGAAGTCTAACGTAACGTATGTACGTTCGTGCCAGAGTGCGACTCTTGTCAGAGATATAAGGGGTTATAGACGAGTCCTCAAGGCTTAATGGGAGAACGAATCGTGGAAAGACCGTGGGCGGTGGTGGCCGTAGACACGATGGAGTTCCCTCCGAGTAAGAGCCGACACCGCTACCTGTTGGTCTTTCAGGATCTCTTTACGCGATGGATAGCGGTAAAGCCTCTCCACAAGGCCGATGGGAAGTCCATGGCGAGAGCGCTGGAGGAATTAATATTATTCCGTTGGGAAACCCCCGATTATTTGCTGAGCGACAACGGGAAAGAATTTGATAACAAATTAGTAAAGGGGACGCTGGAGAAGTATGGAGTGTGGCACGTGACCACCCCGCCGTACCACCCTCAAGCAAACCCGGTGGAGAGGAGTAATAGAACGTTGAAAGCGATGATTTCGGCTTTCGTGGGTGGAGACCACCGTAACTGGGACTTGCATGTGCATGAGTTCCGGCACGCGGTGAATACCGCCATGCAATCTACCACGAGGGTTTTGCCAGGCTTTCTCAACTATGGCCGACATCCACTGCCGTTTAAGAGTTTGAGACGAGAAGTGGAGAGTGGAAAGTTAGTGGAGAGAATAGGGGGGCATGGGAAGATCGAATGAAGCGGTTAGATGCGTTGAGAGACTTGGTGACTTCGAGAGCTCAACTTCTTGGCCAATTTTGAGCTGACCACTTTGTAAAGGCTAGAGGATCAGGTGCTTTGAGAGAAAATATATGCGAAAGTATATTTTGTAAAAAAATAAGAATAGCTTTGAGCTTATTCTAGCTTTATAGAAAACCAAGAGAATCAGGGATACCAGAAGTTAGAATTGTAATTCTGAAAACTGAACTGTAAAAGCACTTTTACTTTTTTCTTTATTCCTTGTAAGCACTATTCTATTTAGAAGAATCAATTTTTATTACAATATTGAGGCGGTTAAAAATTTTAATAAGAATTCAATTTTTTTTCTTATTTAAACAATCTATCCCTCAACATCTGTCCAACGTACTCTCTATAAAGAACTTTAATGAATAGCATAAATATTTTCTGAAACAATTAAGAAATACGTTCAACAAACAAATGTTTTAAGTATTTTCTATTTACAAATTGATAACTTTCTACGAAAGTATACAATTAGCCAAGTATGTTTGTTTTGAATTCTAAAGAAAAATGACATTAATAATAATTACTATTTTTAGGACCTCTTATCATTTTAGACTCATCTTTTCATAAATAATTAAAATAATGCAAATCTGTAGTAGATTTATTCTTTTGATGCATTATGCAATCGCATCTGAATAAAAAAAAATTAAAAAACTATTAAAAAATGTTCTAATTTTAATTAATTAAGGGTTGTCAACTTTTTACGAACGTATAAAATAAGTCAAGTACGTCTGTTTTTATTCTAAAGAATCTCTCTTTTTCTTTTTTTACAACAATCTACGTACTTTAAACTAATTCTTTAAATACTTTCTGTCTTTTATTAATAAATTTGAAAAATTCCTTATTTTAGCATTTCTATTTTTCAAGTTGATTTTCGAATTATATATAAAATACATTATAAAATACATTAAACACAAGAAATTATAATTAAAGAAAAAGATTTGTTTCATATGACTGTACAAATAGTGTTACAATAATATTATATTCCGAAGCTGGAGGTAATTAGGTCATTATTCAAGATTTTTTTATATATAAAGCTCTTAAAAACATGTGTAATCTATTTAAAATAATACTTTTAAAAAAAGAAAAACTTTCACAAGTACAAGTGTATTTTACTTACCTATCTCATTGAAATTTTTTAATCTTTTACTCTTATAAAGTTGTGAAATCAGTCTACAAAAACTTTCTACGAAAGTATAAAATAAGGCAAGTATAAGGTTTTTCTGTAATATATAAAAATATGAATAAATAACTTAGACTTTATAAAAAGTAACT
>JAPYZO010005070.1:1510-16457 GCA_030522905.1 Torymus flavipes | reverse complement strand
ATATATATATATATAAAGAGGCCATTTGTGAACCTACGCACGTGCGAGTGGACTTCGTTTAACGCTATATGTATATATCCGCCTTTAACGCTCGATAAAAAACGTGGGATGGACACTTTTTTTCGACCCTCCAAATCAAACAGCGGCAAAAAGCGAATCCCTGCTCTCTCACTTCGATCGAAGCGACTCGATGCCACTTGGCCGCGCGCGTATTGTTAACGTGGTGGACTTTATATACGTGGGCGAAATATCTCGGGATTTATTTCGCGCGCGTTGCTTGCGGCCGGTGTTGATTTTGCGCGGCGCGCGTTCGTTGCTGCCGCGTGATTATCGTCGCGTCGGACTTGGCAACGATCGGGAAAATGAATTTCCGCGTGTGCCTGGCTTTTTTGGGGGTGAGAGGAATGCGACGGACTGTGTAACGAATGTAAATTGTACAAAAGGATTTTTCAAACTGGTGGGTAGAGTGTGATACGGGTAATAAAGCTTCTTTTTTTGAATTCAGCGTGGTAGAATGTTCAATATTTCTTTTTTTTAATACTTTTTTTCTAGAGTAATATTTATTCGAAAAATTAAGAAAAAATTGAGAGCTTGAAATTTGATCAAAGATACAGCATATTTCGTTTTAACAAATTTCACGTTTGATTAAACTATACTAATTCCATTTTATTTGAATTTTTATCCTCAGCCGATAGGTCGAACATGAAAAATTCAATAAAACGCACAAAATGTAAAACTAAAGTCTAAAAAGTTTCATCAATTTTCTATTGATTCGGCATTCGAAAATCACTACTAATTATCAGCGACTCGCGAGGGCATCCCATTCATATCCGCACAAATGAAAAAGAACTCACCCAATCGCGCTGGAATATCCGGCCAGGTCTTTTGAAATACGCCGCGTGTGCGTCCAATCGGACGGTCGAGAGAGCGAAATCGGTCAATGCGCGTATACGCGCACTCGAAAAAGAAAAATGGCGCAAAGAAATTAACGAAGCCACTCTCGCGCGTGCGGCCATAATTTGCTCGCAAACGAATTGCCGCTGCCCGTGTTTGCTCGCCGTGCGGGCTGCACACGCGTGTCGCGGATGCACTGATTGCGCCCCTTTATTATATATAGTAGCCTCTACGTGGGCGCGTGCTGTACGTGATGCTCGTGTATATAGGTGGGTTTAGAGCTTCCGGTAGTACCGGGAGGGGTCGAATATATAGGTATATACATGGGGAATTTCGGGGAGAAATTTTTCCTCGTTCGATTGATGAAGCGCTTGAAAATTTTTTAATAAAGTGGCATAGAGAGCGCGCGCGTGCCTGGCACAAAATATCGGAAGAGCACGCATTGATTGGTTCTTAAAAGCTCGAACTAGAAAGTAATTTCGCGATGTACGATGTGAAAAGTTTTCTCTCGCGAGATAAGTGTAATAAAATAAAATTATTTCGAACAGAAAAACATATATCGAGTTTGTTGCAGTAAAGTGTATATATCGTGAAAAGAACTACTTTCTCGGAAAACGTTTTAAAGTTTCAAAGTCTCTCGGTGTGTGTACAAACGAAAACGAAGAAATGGAAAAGTATTTTTTAATAATACTGTATACATACACTGAGTTGTTTCATAAACCAACGTGAAACTTTTTCATTTGAAAGTAAGAACTTCAAGCTGGAAACTTGAATGCAAAATTTAAAGAAGGATTATCTGGAAAAGTTTCTGAAAAATATGGTTAACAAATTATCTCTTTTTCTTATTTTTCTGTTCAATTACTCATTTGATCGTATATTTGAGAACGTACTACCGTACCTCAGCCAAAACAAATAAAAAGAAATACTTCCTCAACGAAATTTCCAACACTGTACAAAGAAAGAATAAACCGCACGCCCACAAAGAACCCGCGAACGAAGAGTATACACACGCGAAGAAATAAAGTCCGAAAAACTTCTTCGCGAAAACCGTTTAAACTCGCGTAAATCCCTCCCTCGAAAGCGCCCGGCGAATCCGGGCGCTCTTTCTCTCTTTTCTCTCTTTTCCAAAAGTCTTAATTGGCTCTACGTGTTTTCGCAGGCGGCTGAGCATGCGGCCCACTCAGGAGGAACTCGAGGAACGCAACATTCTGAAAAGTAAGCTCGTTATATATATTCCAACAACAGCCTTGTACTCCCCACATATATACGACCGACCCATAATAATAATGCGCATGATCTTTTTCAGAGCAAAGTCCAGCCGAGGAGAAGAAGCAGAAGGAGGAGAAGAAACGCTATCTCCTGCGAAAGCTCAGCTTCCGGCCGACCGTGGACGAGCTCAAGGAGAAAAAGGTATTATACGAGCGAGCTTTTTGCCTGCGCCCTTCGTGCGCGTGCCGCAGATTTTCTCCTTTCTCTCTTCTTTCACTTCGCGTAATTTTGTTTTCTCTGAGGGGGCGAAAGATCTACTACTATCTCGTTGAAATTCTGTAATGAAGTTTCTTTCGCTTGCTGAAGGG
This sequence comes from Torymus flavipes, assembly GCA_030522905.1. Lineage (NCBI taxonomy): Eukaryota > Metazoa > Arthropoda > Insecta > Hymenoptera > Torymidae > Torymus > Torymus flavipes. Next base: position 13,986 of record JAPYZO010005070.1, on the reverse strand, counting down.
GGGGGGGCTCGAAGACGAAGTTTTAATACGGAAATAGCGCGCGGCGATGGGTACAGGCTTGTTCGGACGAATATTTTTTACGCGAAATTTTTAATTTATTGAAATTGAAAGTTGATGGTTGCGTAATGTGTCGTATTCGTGATCATTCCATCCCTCGTTTGTGGAATATCTATCAGCTTTTTGATAATGATAGCAAAGTTGATTTATTTCTAAGAAAATAATTATGGTTCGTTGAGTAACACATTTTAAGCGTTTTCAAAGATTTAAAAAAAAAATCAGTGCATAATTACGTAATATTTAATGTTATAAAACATTTATCATTTAATTTAATATTATAATCTTAAGAAGTACTTAAATATGCTAAAAGAAATTGCATTATATATACAAAGTATAAAAGTGTTTAGTTTTGGCACACTTTGAAAATAATAAATGCTTATAACTAATGAGAGTGTCATCATTATAAATGTTAACATTGTAAATTTTGAACAAGCTAATTACTCAAAATTTATTTAGTTTTCCCTCTATGAATGAAATTCCATGTATACGTACCTCCAAGTGAGTTCCCTCATTATTCAAATTAAGGGGTTATTTCAATTCTAAAGAACATTTGTCTGGTTAAAATAGTAGAGAGAAGTGAGCAAATTTACACAATATTACTCTTTATTCGACATTAACACGTACGAACTAATTCTATCGCAATTAAAGAAAAGTAATGCCATATTTTAGCGCAAAAGTGAATCGAGACTCAAATCGAAGCAACAAAATATCTCATTACTGACACATTGATTGCGAACTAGTTCAGACGAGATTAATTAAAAAAGTCGATGAAGAAATATAACGAGCTATTGATAGCCTCATAAATACCGATGTTTTAATGAGCTGGGCGCTCTATACTGACTGGTATAAACGTTTCGTTTGGCAGATTATCAGGTTCAACGACTACATTGAAGTGACGCAGGCGCACGACTACGACAGGAGAGCGGACAAGCCATGGACGAGATTGACCCCGAAGGACAAGGCTGCTATAAGAAAGGAGCTTAACGAATTTAAGAGCATGGAGATGGCCGTTCATGAGGATAGTCGACACCTAACTAGGTACTTTCCTCGATACTTTCGCGAGAAAACCTTTAGCGCGTGGCTTTACAGATTGATGGTTATATCCTGACTCTAGCACGATGAATGTAATGATCGTTAATTTAAAAAAAAAAAAAAAGAAACTGGCTTATGACAAAAATACTCGACTTTATTTTTTGCTTGCATTCTGGACTACTCAAAGCTTGTGAGAACTCTTTAATCTTCTTTTTTATTATAAACGTTTACTTTTTATAAAGTCAATGTTACCTAAATTTTTCTTAAAATACAAAATTTTTATGCACCTTTACTAAAACTATATAATTGTGTAAAAGTCATTCACAAGGACCTGACGACTGATTATCAATATTTCACTTCCACAGGTTCCATAAACCATGACAATTGCAATGTGTAGTTTGATAGAGTGTGATGGTGCAGTTAACAAACATGTGGGTGCTGTGCTGTTGTGCGATCGGTGCAACGATTCTGCGTTGCTGGTCGCGCGCTCCTCCTTCGCGCCGCAAGTACTACTATATACTACTACAGCTGCGTCGTGACTCCGATGCCAGTAACAACGTCACGAGCCGTGCGAGCAGAAGCTCCCATTGGAGCCTCTTCTTCTTCTTCTTCTTCGCCGGCCGCGTGAATGGTGTGAAAGAGAGAACGAGAGAATAACAACAACAACGAGGAGACACGACGCGGATAGCTGCGCCTCGATGGCTACATTGCATCGAGGAGATGAAGAAAGGAGGAGAGAAGACACACACACACATACACACACACACACACATACACCCATACATACACACCACCCGCCGGTGAAGTGCGGCAGCTCGATTGTGATAGAGTGGGCTCGCCCCCCTGCGCCTCACGAGAGGGAGAGGGATTCGCGCGCGCCCGCTCAACCGATTTGTTTATCAATTTTTTTTTTCTCCTTCGTTCGTCCGTTTTGTTTTTTCTTTTTTTTTCTATTATTATTATATTATTAATAATACTACCGTCATTGCTAAGTTGTCCTCGTTCGTGCGTTCGATTTATTTCTCTCTCTCTTTTTTTTCGGTGAACGGAAAGAGGGCAAGAGGGCGGCGACACGCGCGGATAAAAGACATTCGACAGGCGCGCGAGAGGGATGAACCTCTCCGGCGTTTATCATCAGTGTCATGTTCTTCGTCTCGTTTCGACGCCCGTTGACGATTTTCAATGTGATACGGTATAATGAGATGGGGGACGCCGATGGGAGTTTTTGAGTTGAAAAAAAAAATATTTGTGAATGTTGATAAATGTATTTTTGCGACTTTAATGTATAATTATTTTTTTACGCGATACGTATAGAAATTATGATTAAGCGTAAGGAGAGTTTAACACGCGGCTGAATGACGAGTCAGCCGTTAGAAATGGTTTTTAAAGAACTGTTGAGTCTTTGACTTACGAGTGCCATGCTTTAAAATTTAAAGATTATCTATGCTTAATTCTTGTCACTTATATTCAATACTTTTAAAATGATTAAAAAAATATAACGATAAGTTTAAGCAAATTGAGCGACCGAGCAGGAAGGCATTCGAATATTATGTATATATGTTCAAGCGAAATATATGTGAAATTTAATGTAATAATATCAAGTGCAATATTAGACGAATGAGTAATGATTCAGTAAAACATTTTTCTAGTTACTCAAAGATTTATGGAAACCTATTTGTTATCGACGAATGTAGTTATTACATTGCATTATTAAATTATTGTCAATAAAATTTTAGGCCCAATCGATTGTATCGTGAAAAAAAGCAAGACTAGTTACGAAATATCTTTACGTAATAGTCGAATGCCCCCTTTTCAAGGTCATGTCGCACGTGGCAGTCGTGCCAAAAAAGAGAATAGAAGAGTCGAAATTCGATTGCGTACCTCCGCATCGATTCTCGAAGCTGCGCACAAATTGTAATTCGTCCTAATTGGAGTTTGTTAGGGTTGGAATTGGAAACAATTAAATTTGCGAGCAATTAATCAGGTTCCATTGAAAATCGGAAACGCGAGCTAACGAGAACGAACGAGCGCGCGCGTATATCGACGCGAGAAACCTCTTGCTTTTGCCGCGATGTATTGGACGTCGAAACAAAACAAAAAATTAAAGAATACCGTGATACTGTTCGATAAAGTCGCTGCTACATTAAAGAGATACAATACTTTCGCGTTAGCGCTTGAGAGATAAAGAGGTCGCGTTCGGTCGAGACGAAACTTTTTTGCATAACACGTGTAAGGGAGAAAAATAAACAAAAAAAAAGAGAGAAAGACGAGAGAAATGGCCATTCTTTCGGCCGCATTCCTGGATATATTTAGTCAAGTTTTCGAGTTTTTAGAGCAACAAAAAGAAAAGAAACAGTCGATTTCTTCGCGCTTTGACTACAGTTTGTCGCGTGTGAACGAGCCCTAAAATATTTGTGCGTTAGAAAACACCATATTGTATTCTTACTAGCGGTTTACTGATGTTATCTGACAGTTTCTATGTGCAATATAATTTAAACTTTCCATCGTTTATAATAATTTATCTAATATGTGTTACTTTGTTTACTGAATTTGTGTTTAGACAGTAATTGTTTTTATAATAATTCAATCAGCGTTATTTCGATTGCTATATTATTTGTCCTTTTAAATTCTTATCTTCAGACAGCTTCAGTAAGCCCGTAAGAAGTACATTGACTTCTAATTATTATAAATATTAAGTATGTATTGATGCGAATAAAAAGACGTTGTATCGTGCAATTAATCTTGTACAGAATATATGATACGTAGGACTATTAAAAAATTTTCAACGACTCCGGTCGTTGTTATCGCTATTGTCAGTGACGCAATTATTTGTCATTGAATGCAAACGTAACCGATCTATCGATCGATTAATAAAGAAAAAATAGTATCTTCCATTTTTGAAGATTGCGATAGTTTAGTAATAAAAAATAAGCGTTTGATCAAAATTTCCTGTTTTATGTGAATCTTTTTTATGTTCAATAAAATTTGTAAATGTTTTAAATCAAAAAATTTGTTCGCAAAAAAATCGTTTGTTGTATCGCATCAAAATTTATTTTTATTGATATTTTTTGGCATCTGTTATTTCATCTATATTTTCATCATAAAAGTAGAAGGTAGAGAAGTGAAATTTTTCAGCAGAGGAAAGTGTTTTTTAAGGCAAAACGCAAAAAGAGGTCGAGCGATTGAGAGAGAAAGACAAAGTGCTTTTTTCAATTAATGAAAAGCAACAGTTACTAAGATTTACTTCAGCGACGAACGAATTTACGCACGATTAGCGAAACATATTTGAAGCTCCACGTTCAATAACGTCAGGCTTGATTATTGTATATATATACATACACACAAAACGTGAGGGAGAATAAGAGTGTGCTCCGTAATAGGAAAGGAAACTACGCTATACGCTACGATATTATTCTGCATAAACGATCATTAAAGAAGACAAGCAAGAAAAAAACTACTTATAAATACTAATTTTTAGGTATGACGTCCTAACGTGAACGATACACCATATAAATATTATACATACGCATAGGTATATTATTACACGTTTATAGTAATGTAACTACTATATCGCGACGTACAAGCGGCATGTGTGCATTTTTCCAGCACAGAAAGTCCGGTATTTTGTGTATAAAAGAGAATAAAAGGAGTGACGAGTTTAATCGCGATGGATCGCGCTTACGTATATCTTGGGCGTATAAACTGCACTATGGCTAACACACACAAATAAAATAAAAAAAGCAAAAACAAAAACAAAAAATGTAGTCTCGCGACACAGGAAAAGGTGTCGCTGTGCTGAAGTGCGTGACCGACGTTGCGCAATGCGAGGTGCGCATTTTCGAGATCCACTGTGGTGCCATCACTTTTGCGGAAAAATTTTATTGTAAGTTTGCGACTGTTGAATATTTTGATAAGTTTGAACAAGCGCCAAACGAACCAAAGCTAAATAGTTATTTAGTATCATTTTACATGTGTCTACAATATCTTACTTCAATACTGAAATTTTTAAATCGTTCATGAGTTCATTGAGAATTCGAAATGTCAATTGGAAGCTGAGCAATAAATTTTTTAATCTGAATCATACGTAATTTGTTAATGATTTATTAAGTTAAATCGCGTATGCTTGTATATACAGTCACAAATCTTATATAAAAATTTTCCAAAAGTATCGATTAGAAGAGAAAAGTAACATACAGACAGTTCTTTCCGCGACTCGTGTCTAGCCGAACGAAACGAAGCTTCATTCTTACGTCGAAGCTTTTACTTTAAGGCTGAGTGTATCTGCGCTTGATCTATGTGTATGCGAACGTGGTAATTCATAAACAAAGCGCATGTGCTATTTGATATAAACGTTTTCTTCGAGCATGAGTCGCGGAACGAACGCGAAAGTCTCGCGAACGCGATTAAAACAAAAAACTAAAAAAACAATTGACGTTTCTTCAACTTTGCGGGTTGTAAAATAATAACTCTAAAGAGAAAAAAAAATGAATTTACTGGTATCGTTACCTGGACGGACGGTCATTCTAATTGTAACATACAGTAGATGTAGCGACAGTAGTTTATCGGTAGATTTAATGACAACAATAATAATACGTTAAGATGATACAAAGGGCTTGTTTCAAAATTTTTTTGTGCGATACAACGGTTAAACACGGTTCCCAAAATGGCAGCATAAACGAAGAGAAGAGAGCGAACTTCCGCGACATTGGGTGGCAGATTTTTTTCGAATCCGTGTACAAGTGCGCTGCTATGCGCACGAATCGCTTAGAACAAAAAAAAATAAATAAATAAGAAAATAAAAACAATCACTTGCAGGCTGTTGTTGTATTCGAACCTGTCGTTTTCCGATCTTTACCGAGTAAACCAGACAAATGAAAAAAAAAACTTAATTACTGCGAAATGTATTCCACGCGCGCGCGAATGAAAATTATTCGTGTTTTAAAACAAGTAAAAAAAGTAGTAGTGTGTCAGAAAAAAAGTTATTATCGTCCTCCTTACCACAGATGAAAAAAAAAACGATTAAAAGTAGCGAATACCATTTGTTCGATACGAATGAAGTTAAGTGTCAAATTTCAAAATGCATCGATGGTGATTTTTACCAAACTGACCCTCTGCGACGATTCGCGCAGAGATGTGTACGTAAATTATGTAGCCGCAAATTGAGATTCGTTCGAGAGGAAACCTCTTTTTCTCTAACGAACACATAAAGCAATGCTAACGTACAAAATCATCTTAATTTACTCTGTGTAACACTCACACATACACACACTTTCATCGATTGTTTGTTGAATATTTTCGTTCGGGAAGATGTGTAAAAGTCGAGCTCGTCATTGTTCGAACTTTATTGTATGCCGTTGTTTATGTTAAGAAGCGACTTTTTTTCTTTTGCCATGTGTCACATGTTTATCAATTTCTATTCCGCGAAGAGGCGTGTAATGTATTTTTCGTTGATCAAATGCGTACTTTTTCGAGAAACAGCGAAGGTTATATAAGTGATCAAACAAATTGTAAGCCGCCAGATTTTTTTGTGCGTTGGCCAAAAGTGAAAGAGAGAAACGAATGAAATGCTGTATTATATCGAGAGGAAAAAAACAAGAGGCCCACTAAGTGTAAGAACATTGTATATAATTATTATAATGTAAACTCTAATTAAATTGCACCTCTACCGAAGGAGGGATAAACGAAGCGATTACCCAAAACAGGGCCAAGAATGCGGGAGGGATGAGAATTACAAAAATAAAAATCGACGTTTCTGAAAAATCGCGCACCACTCTACTCAAGCGATTTTCAAAGGAACACTGCGTTTTTTTGATTCGAAACCATTCTATCTTTTGTTATTAGTTTATACGCACCACGATTATCGCAATTTATTGTATTATCAATGAAATATTGTAACAAACAAAAATACTGTTAACTATTCTTAAAAAAATTAAAACTTTTGTAAACTGATATGGACGTTATGTCGTGTTTATATTCTTTACCTTTTAAATGATCAATTGCTAATTAGAAAAAGCACTCTTTATTACGAGGTGGTTAAACTATTTTTACAGTATTGAATGTTTCACTGATTTTAAATGAAATTTTTTTAAATAATTATTATACTTAGTGATAATAGTTAAATGTATAGACATTGCTTTGTTACTAGATATTTTTTACTACTATAAAATTTAAATAAAAAATCACTATACATAAAAATAATCTAATCATTTTCTTCAATCATCTCCGATTTTGTAAAATTAATTACTGTAAACATTATTTTGCTATTCCTCAAGATACTCTGAGGAAAAATATTGAACAAAATTACACATATTATGTACAGGAAAACACATCAAAATATTTTATTGTAAATGTATATATTTTGGCTTACATTATTATCAATTATTTTAATTAGATCAGTTCCATCAGCATTACAAAACATCAGAAGAAATTGCAGTGTAAATAAATCATCGTTATCCTAATACTTGGCAATCAGATCACTGAATAAACATCAATTATCAAAACTATTTCACTATACCTCTCTTATATTAAAATTAATTTGTACTAATTGCTTTAATGGAAGATCAATGCAACGTCATTCATCTAATAATACACATGACTGTGTACATAAGACTTAAAATCTGACTAACATTAAATTAGTATAAGTCTTTACAATCGAAGTAAGCAATAACTAATAAAACTCGATGTAAAAATTAATATCGCAACATGAGGTATAAGGAATTAAGGACTGCTATGGAAATTAATTATCACAATATCACAAGAATAAATAAACCTATTCCAAACAAAAAATTAAGAACAAAGTATTGCAATGACAAGTCTTAGCCATTCGCTTGGCCGCTGCTTTCTGACAGGCCCCAACGGTTCGTGCTGCCGGCTCCGACAAAGGAATCGAAATCATAAAAGTTGCTCTCTGTCGGCGACGTTGCGGTTGACCTTTTTTTCTTGTTTAACAATTCGAACGGCGATACTAATAATAATAATAATAATAATAGTCATTTATTGCAAATATAAGGTCAATTTACAAATGGTTAATAAGTAATTTTACCGCAAAAATGCCGACATGCATAATTAATTAAGATAAATTTATGATTTAAACTGAATTAATTGAAAGAAAAAATATTTTTTATAATAAGCAATGAGCCTTGACGAGTTGACCATAACGACTTTTAAATACTTTTAAATTAATTTTTATCCACAATTAATTGAGAAAGAATTATGTGCCAAAAAAGGCACACAATATCAGCTGGGCCTGGAAATTTAGCGCCAGTAGGTGGTAGAGATCGATACAAAACTCGCGCAGCCTTCGTAAGATTCGTTCGAATCATTTAATTCTTGGCACTTGACAATGCGGCCAAGAGATAGAGATAGGGAAGGGGGAGAAAGAGAGTTACGTAAAAAAGACGAACCTTCCTGTTGGTATAGCTGCGGATGTCGTGACCCATGTAAAATGCAATTCTCTGAAGAGCCAGGACCGATTTAATCCGCAATCTTGGCTCGGGCTGTAGGAGTCTTTTCAGGAGATCGATCCCCGCCGCCGAGACGGTTTCCGCGCTCTCGGGCAGAGTCCCAAATCGCACGGCCTTGTGCTCGCCGTTCTCCAGAAGGTCGCTCGATATGTTCTCACCTGGATACTGAAAAGGAGAGGGACAAAAATGAGATGCCTATTACAGATCTGTGACGTATAATTTTAGATAAGTGCCGAGAGAGCTAATAATCGATATGGTAGATACATATTACATGTTACATGTACTGCTATAAGAGAGGTCATCTCTTTTCTTTTTAAATTTATAAATCTTATAGTAATGAAGGTACGACGCGACCTATATTTGTGATTTATTTATCTTCGAACTTTGAGTTGCAAATATGTATAGGTGAGAAAAAACCTGCTGCGTGTTTAAAAATACTTGAATAACAGTAAAGTTTTGCCGGTAGCGGTGGGGTTAACTAACTTGGCGAAAATAGATGTAGCAGCGCAGTCGCTAATGTATACAAAAAAGGTATACACAGAAGTATATATACAGTTACGCGAGACATTTCACTTCATTAAATTTGATTTGCAAGTTTTCGATGAGGGGAACGGGACTATTCTGTATGCTTTTAGATTATAATTTGCATAGAACGGAACTTTTTCCTGGATTCTATTGGATTCTTTTACTTTTCGTTTATTTATATGTCCGAACTACAGCTGTTCGTAAATATTACGGGAATTTTAATGTAAATGATAAGAATATAACAGTTTTGAGAAAAAAAAACCGTATATTTTTTATACCGAACCAACATTCTCTCTTGATTAGAACGTATATGTACTTAATAAAATGTACGTGTAATAACGCCGGATAAACTAAGTAAAAATAATATTCGGTTATAAATTGCGTATGAAAATATTTCACGCGCGGGCCTTTATACGATCCCAGAATATTAACGCAGTACCATCACCACCACCAATTTCATCCCAGCGCGCGCCGCGTAAATCACCGCAAATTACATCATGTCCATTTCTCCCGACACACCTCTCCCCTATACACCCAACTTTTTCCCACGCTTCATAAACATCTCCAGCGCCGACTCCTTCGCCCTGTAACTACTTCCTAACACTTTCCGCAAAAAAAAATATCTCCCGGAACTCCTCCTTCTAAAAAAAAACATACACACGCACTCGGCCAAACTTGGTACAAATTAGCCGCGGCCATAATTTCCGCGCGCAAACTCGAACTCAAAACCAAAACTCTCTTTGGCCCCTCTCTCGACACCTTCGTCCCATCCTCTCGGCGAATTAGCACAGGACTCGTTAGCGTTCGCGCACACGCGCGTGTATCGTATAAACGCGCGTTCCTCTCTCACCGACAGAGAGAGAGAGAGAAGCACTCACCGCTGCCGCCACTGCTGCTCACAGGGTCAACGGCCAGGCGCGACCCTCAACCTATCCGCGCCTCTCTCGATCCGTCCGAGAGCTGCGTGCGGCGCGTTCTGTGTGTGCACACACACAACATACGCGATGCGCGCCTTCGAATTCACGCTCGCGTGATTTTTTTTGCATCCTCTCTCGTTATCTCGGCCCTCCATCGGCTGGAAATTCTCGGCAACTTTTCGCAAGCACGACGGCGGTTATAATAATGCGATGCCGTGCTGAGATTAGTGCGCGTGCGTGCGTGCGGGTATATATACGTACAGAGGTGTGACGGTTTTCCGTAAGGAGGGAGAGGAGTGGATTGTGTCTGCGCGCCGGTTGGTGTACGTACATGGAAATCCTTCGCAGGCCGCTGATGCACTAAGGCAGCGGCGGTGAGATGCCTTGGATGGACGGCGGGAATTACGGGAGGGCTTGAGACTGTGGGAGTAGTGCGAGATCGTTTTCGGATTGTTATGGGGGTATCTGAATGTGGATATTCGGGTGGGAGTTGGGGTTTGGGTTCAAATTACTCATGTTTTGCAAGGATTTTAATATTGCGTTTATGTAGGGCATGGTATTCTTTTGTAGTACGTAACTTTTTAAATTGGATTATTTTAGTATACGAGTATAAAGGCTAGTACTTTTTTTATTAATATGAAATTCTAGAGGAGCGCTTGTACTATCAAGTGTAGGTCAATGGCTTAACTTGTTAGATTTTAATTAAATTGAAGATTTTCCCAACGAGCGCAAAGATAATTGCTATCTGTTCGTAAACTATAAGTGTAGAATAATAAATCGTGTTAAGCTTATTTAATTTAATACGATTGTAAAAAGCTGATTTTATTTATATATTTGTTACAATCATTTTCATTTCAATATTGTACGCTCGTAATGTACGAATTAGAACTAGCAGATTGAGGAGTAGGTACTGGATTTCGGAAAATAGCGATTTCAATCTCGAATTTTAACATTCAAAATTTACAAATCATAGCATTATTCAGTCGAATTTGTTTATTCATGATGGTCAAAAATTATTATTCCGAAATATTCGACACTGAAATATTCCATTTCACATTTCTCGAATAACTGTATTTTTTTTTATAAAACATACATGCTATAAATATGTAACAAAGAAATTATGCGCGACGTTTCAATAATTTACGATCAGTCGCCGTCAAAAATAACGCGCGAAAACACGAAAAACGAATCTACGTTTACGATGATTCAGCTACAAAAAAAATACACACAGCCACAGATATTCGAAAAACGAATAACGAAATACTTCTTGAAAAGCTGCAGCGCAGCCCAAAATCCAAACTACAACGGCCCCGAAAAAAAAAGAGAACACGATGTCCCATTAAACTCCTATTCGCTGGAGCTACGGAACGTACAATGTATCTTAATCTCTCCATAAATTCATTTTCAAAAGCCTCTTAAACTCCTAGTCTGCCTCGCGGGAGAAATAAGGTAAAATTCCCGACGCGTCTTGGGGACAATCGGCGCGCGCGAGGCACGAACAAAGTTTTAAGCTGTAAGTCTGGGAAATACGACTCTAATAAGGCACGACGAAACTCGCAAAGAGAGAGATAGAGCGAGCATGAATATAGATCTCGGCATGAGCGCGGATATAAAATTCAAAACCACCGGGGACATAACTTTATGATTTCAATAGTCGAGGGTTATTCTCCTTCTTCTTCTCTTCGGATGGCGTGCCAGCGGGAGAATCGAACAAGGGAATTTGTCGGAAGGATGCAAATATAAAGTGTACATATATATACGTGCGGCAATTTGGTGGGAAGGGANNCGACGCAACTTTTTCTTTGGATTTTTCAAAAGAAAAGCGATTAGTGGAAGATGCGAATTTCAGATTATACCGATGTGTTTGTAGATTACTCGAGTGTCTATTAAAGTAATAAGGCATTTTGTTAAGATTGTATCCTAGGTTTCCGTGATTACAGATACGTATCTCCATTACGTACTAAAAATGCATTAGATTCAAAACGAGGACGATGACGGCATCTTTCAATAAATTATAATAATTATCATTCGTGTGTATACTTTTTTTCTCTCCACATTCTAGGAAACGCAAATTACACATCACAGCGTCAACTTTCAACATTTCCAAAATGCGCACAAAATACAGACCATAAAGCATAAATCCAGGCGGCCCCCATCGCCAGCATGTCGCGTAATTACATGCAATTTGTACGGCATTCAATCCGCGATCAGCGCAGGCTCACAGCGCGTAATACACTCTCTGTGTCTCTCCCTCTCTCTCTCTCTCCGTTAAAATATTAAACCTCGATGAACAGGTCAACAACAAAAAAGCGCGCCCGCACCTATTGATCAGAAATAACAAATTTCGATGAATAATTCACGGGAAATTGATTCGTCAGAGACGCGTCGACACGCGTGAAATACGCTCTGCTGGTGCGCTCGCGAAGCGAATTTATTCACCTGTATATACAACGGCCACGCGCGCGCGTTATTGAAAAACTCT
>JAPYZO010005069.1:1287-13549 GCA_030522905.1 Torymus flavipes | reverse complement strand
TTTTTTATATTGTTGCTCAATTTCAAATGAGATTGAAAAAACACATGAGCTCCCTATGCTGGCAATGTATTCGGCCCTACTCTCGGCGGCCATGTTTTCAACCGACCACCAATCCCAATAGAAAACTCCCTCTTGTAAGTAATCATTCATACTACTTAGTAACTTTCTACAATTTAATAAAATTAATATTTGCAGTTCATTTACTAATCAAAATTGATTAAATTTAATATTCTATACAATTAAATAAATCAATGCACTTCTTGTATATTATATCAGTAGATTTTTAATCATAAAAATATTTCTTTTATACCCAAAATTTAATTTTTGACAGTACTCCGTGCGTGAAGTACTACTTTTTCACATGCCTAGATTTTGAAGCGTGACAGAATAGCACTTTACGCACGTTGTGTCAAAAAATAGTGTTCGATACTCGTGAGAAAAGTGATTCCGACACGAGTGTGATTGGCTTGCTTTGCTCGGACGACAAACTCACACTTGTGCCCAAACCATTTTTATCGCATTTGTATCGAAAAATACTATAATAAAAAAAGCATTTTATAGCGCTTCAAACTACTACTGTACCATTATAGCTTCTACATAGTTTTGTTATATACTAGAGTCTCACGTGCGCGCTTCGCACGCTATGATTCGAAAAAAGAAATTTAATGCTGAAAGTGCATTTAAAGAAGAAACGAAGAAAATCCACACGTATTTTTCTACTATATTTACTATACTATTGTACGGGCTGCTTGAGGTCGATTCAACCGAAATTGATGGTAAAGTTTGTATGCAATAATTCAAAACTTACTTCAATACTTATTTTGAAAAACAAATATTTTAAATATGAACGTACCGGTTTTAAACCATAAATGTGTATAGTTCAAAATAAAGACTATTTCGCTCAAGCAATTTGAGGTATGCGCCCCTAAACCGAAAATCTCATAGTAAGTATACTCAATTTTTCTATAATATGACACTCGACTCACTTTGATTCTGAGGAAACGATTAAATTTCTAATCTAATAATAAATAGGTATATCTTGCTCTGTCTCTTATCATAAGGATCACCATGTATTTTTTAATTAATAATATATTATGTATATTACGTGTAAGTTAACAATATACCTATATAAATGTTTCAACGATTTTGAAAGAAACTGTCACGTTTTTAATTTTGTTTAGGCTAATTTAAAAAAAAGGTTGCTTTGAAAAAAATTAAAAAAATTTTTTTTTATTACTTTTTAGCTTTACAATATGAAAAAAAAAATAGGTTTTAAAAGTGTGCTAGTGTTAAACTGAATAAATTACTAGAAATTGATAGGAAACTGACATTTTAAAATTATAAACAGTGCTTTTTTTCTCCTAAAGCTTATTTGTAAGCAGTTATACTTACGTACCAGTTTCGAACCGTATTTTATAGCACAAGAGCCAAATAATCATATTAAAGTTATGATTTTGAGGTTATAGTGGTATAAAAAATTATTATAGTTCAAAATGTGATCAACCAGCTATGTGCCACTTTTTTGACAGATTAATGAAGTTTTTCTCTAGCACAGTTTTAATGTGACAGAAAAAATTAAAACTTCATTACAGGAAAATGAGGCCAAATTTACATTAGACAAAATAGTCGCCTCCGAATAGAAAGGCGTTATCTGGGCCGGCCGAAGAAGGCGTTATCTCACACGCAAATTTTTGAGGCTCAGATTTAAGTGGGCAGCACTTCTTTAGGCGGACTCCGAGATAACGCCTTCTTCAGCTGGATTCCAAGATAATGCCTTTCTATTCGGACGAGACGAAATCATGTTAGACAATGTTCTCCGATAACTTAAAAAATTATCATAAGCTGGAAATGAAATATAATCTGAACCAAAAAAAATTCAAAAATTGCGTCTTTATAAACTTGAATTGTTTGCATTATGTAGAATGCACTTTAACGTGAAACTTCTGAATAACTTTTTTGTTTTAATGACTTAAGGTATTTTTTTTTGGGTCAAAAGGACTAATTACCTTTACTTTTTACATCCTTTACTTTTACTCCGTAGAGGTGCGTAATATACTATTTTTCTTAGCTAAATAGTACATTATATAACAGGGGAGAAAAGTCGCTCTTGATTCCCGCGGGCGCGTTCACTTCCCGAGCGATCGAAGCGAAGCGAGGACAGTGATCACCCGAGGGAATCATGGATTTTTCTCCCGAGTTACATAAGTATAGTACTGTATTCCCATCTCAACTGGGCCACTTTTTTATTTGGAAAGTGGGACCCACGAAAAGATGAGTGTGTGTAAACATGGGCGGCGGCCGGCGGGGCATCGGCGCGGGCGGTGGGGCAGCAGTTGGCCACAGTTGGCTTTTTCCGTTCACTCTTTCTCTTCCGTGCACCGTTGCATTATAAATTTGTGTTTTTTAAGTCTTAATACTATAATATGAATGTATTGAATAAAGAAATATTTTAATAAATGTTATATTTAATATTTAAGTGTATTATTTATTGAAATTTGGCTGTTTATATGGAATTTACTTATTTCCCGCAACCGTTAAGTTTGATGTTGAAAGAGGGAAACAAATCTAATTTTGGTCCCGCTTTTCAAGGAAAAAAGTGGACATATTTGTTGA
The DNA here is from genome assembly GCA_030522905.1 of Torymus flavipes. NCBI lineage: Eukaryota > Metazoa > Arthropoda > Insecta > Hymenoptera > Torymidae > Torymus > Torymus flavipes. The sequence continues at coordinate 10,936 of JAPYZO010005069.1, read as the reverse complement.
GATGGAAATAAAGTACTATATGTAATTCGAGAGAAAAGACAATGATTACCTCGGGTGCTCACTATATAACCCACCCACGACAATCAAGAACCACTTTTCTCCCTTGTTACATAATGTACTATTTTTTCCCTTCTAAAATTAAAAGTTTTGTGGAATTCCTCATATATGAATCTAAATGTTAAAATTTGTATACCATTATAAAATATAAAATGCCTTGTTTATCTGTCTAAAATAAGTAATTGAAAACTTGTGTTACATAAAATTTTAAGGTCTTTTACAATTTGTATCTTGAATTGATTAAATAAACGTATTATTACGTCCTATAAAGTTTTATTACAGTTTTATTCATCATAAAACTAAAAGCTATTGGTTTCAAATAAATAAAATAAATAATTGAGTTGCATTTACGGTAAAACTAATATAACTTATTAGCAGCATCTCAAATAATATTAATGAATATATATGGGTAAATTTGCAGAGTTTCTGACTATATAATTGTGTTCCTTTTTTTTTATTGCCTTCTCAAAGAGAAAGCTTGGTATTTTTTATTGCTGCTATTATGGCCTGCGAAGCTTATAGACGAGATAGGGTGCCAAATCTTTCATTTTCACTTAGAAAACCAATCCATATTAGTATGCCACGCAGGCCGCAGCCTAAGGACGTATAAGACTGTCTAAAAAATTCGCAAAAGCTCTTTTTCCTTAGATTAATTTAATCTTCGTTTTAAAAAATTAAAATAAAATAAAAAAATTAGACGAGATAGCAAATGACATGCAAGTTATTTTATTTTTCCAAGTAAAATCATTTTTAGTAACCGTATTTAATTTGAATAATAAGACAGGCCCACAAAAATAAACTGGTATGTTCCAGAGAGACCACCGCATATCTTCGTGTATTTTAGTTTCCTAAACATGATTCCAAGGTCAAAATTATTGGTTCACTAAGTCTGAATGTTGAGATATCTATAGGCTTCAAAATTTTTTACATATCTTATAAAACAAAGTGAAAACAATTTTTTTCATTCTTTTTCTGTACAAAATAATATAGCGTTCTAATTCCTCTGCTTGGATTCATTTTCCCTTCCCGAGTCAATCACGTTTCGACGTTCGATTTCCCTTCTTTCCACTTGCGGACCCTCAAAGATCGAATTGACGAAAAAGCTCCTTGGTTCGCGTTATAATTAGCCTTTTGCCGAAACCTCGTAAAAGCGCACGGCGCGCGCATTTGCGGTGCTAACGGCGTCGCGGCTGCATTCTTTCGCATTCACTCGGGCGCACGCATACACAGATATTATCGATTTCTAAAAATAGTTCGCAATTCACGCTGCCCTGCGTGCGCGCTATACACAGGCGAAATGCACGTGCGTCAGCCCGCAATAAGTCCACACATGTTTTTATGAAAATATTAAATCTAGTGTGTGAATTTGACTGGAGGATTTGAAACATTTTTCATCATATAGTTTACGTGTAACCATATTCGTATACGCAATCGAATGGTATTATATTTTCTTAACTTGTATACTTAATATTATGTCTTTTTAAATTTAAATTCCAAGTACTCTCACATTCTGTTGTACTACTGTTGTTGTACATTCTGTCTCACATTGTAGTTCGTCTCTCTTGATCTTGATACATACTACTTGTTACGACATCAGGCGCCGACTGTAGTTGACACGGCATAGCTATAAGGGTGAGACAATATAGTCATATCAGAGATGTCAGTAATGTCTGTATAGTTATTACAAATTAATATCAGTATTATATATTAGTAATTACTTACAAATATACTTATTGAATGACACAAATTAAACAATCATAACAAGAACGCTAAAGAATCAAACTGCATATTTTTCATGATTTGATGAATGCTGTTCGCTATTTTCAGAAATAATTATCAGAATAAAAATCAGATTTTCCTATGAAAAATAATATAAAGTTTAGTTAAACTTTTATGCTGTCATATCACTTTTTTATATATTTTAAATAGAAAATCGTATATTATTTTTTAAATGTAAATTTTAAAAATACTTGCACGTATTATTCTTTTTCTAAACACTAAATCTTTAAGTATGTTTTTAATATTTTTACAGCAAGTATAATAATAGATTTTATTTATTTTTTGTTTAAAGTCGCAACCCCCATATGGGTATTAGCGACGATAGGATTAAAGATACTTCACCTGATTTATAAAAAAGTATCCTATAAATTTTAATATCAATCTTTAAAGTGAAAAGAATTTTACGTATTTTATTAAAGCTAGAAGGAGTGGTCTCTTTAGAAATGTAGAATAAAGTAAAATATTTACGTTATTGGATTTGGCAGAACACGTAAATATTTTTTCTTTTTTTCCAAATGAATATAGTTTATTGCTTTTTGGTGTATAAGTAATCTTTCATAAGAGAGTATTTTCACACACATAGATTTGAAATAGTATGTTAAAAAAATTATTATTTTCTTATATAGTATATGCACATTTCGATTACAATGTTAACTCTTGATATACATAGACCGCTACTAATTATTTAACAAGGCTTTTCTGTAGTTTTTGTCAGTTTGTATATCAAAGGAATTGCATCACCTCAATCATTAACCAATCATCATTACTTCCCTTCCCTCATAGAATAACGCTCCCTAATAATTCACTCCAAAATCGTTGTGGGAAGTACGTATAAGTAACCTATACCAGCCCTAAGAATACATTAGCTTTCATTAGTTCGAAAAGAAAACTAAATCTAATACAGTAAAATTTAATTCACGCGTTATAAGAAAATGCACAAGAAAAAAATCATAAAAATTATACACACTTAAATAATTACAAAAGTGTTCTCATTACTAAGCTATTGCATTATTTTCACGCATTAGGATTAAAAATAATAGCTTCATAAACGGTATAAGCTCGAAATAAAGATCTTTCCGACTCGCTTCGTCTATATATACAGTCCTAAAACCTCTTTCCGATCCTCCTCCAGACAGTTTCCCCTCCCTCCCTCCCATCCCCCCACCTTCCTCCTCTTGGCAAAGACCGCTCGATCCGGCGGCCGCTGCTCCGTCCAACTATACCTTATACTCATATATATACGTAGCAACACTACTCCTGCAACTACTGCAAAAAAAAGAAACGAAGAAGAGGAAGAGGAACCCGCGGCTGCCGATATCGCGCTCGCGGTCGCGACAGCTGCTATCGATTCCTGGGGGGGGGGGGGCTGCCCGCCAGCCCAGCCGCACCGAGTCCCTCTCTCTCCCCCGGCGTATAGTACGCAAGCTCGCGCGGCTGACGCGTACGTACGTATACTATCTACTCGGAGTCTCGCTCCAGTCGAGTGTCGAGCTTGCAGGGACCCGGACGCAAGATATTTTGCGAATACGCGTGCAGCCGGCTCTGCTGCTGGGGTTCGTTGCTTCCTCGTGCTGTGATCCCTGCCATCCACCCCCTGGCGTCTGCGACATGTGCCTTCTCTGAGTGAGTACTGTACCCCTTTTTCTCGAGTTTAGTGGTCGGTTTCTGTGCTCGCGATTTAGCTCGGAATAACGGGTAAATTTTGCTTTTGCATTCTTATAGGGGCGAAAATAAAGTTATGTTTTCCGAAAAAATTTTCAAAGTTGTTAAGGGAAATTCTTCCAGTTTTAGAGGGGCTTTATATTTTTAAGGTAAAATAGAGGCTTCTTTACAAAATTGAAAATATGACGACACTTTGTTAGTTTTACGTCTATCGGTGTATAGTCAAACAATATGTCAATACTGCTTATGGAAAAGAAGAATTCTAGTTTCATTTTAAAATTCTTCTGCAAATATTATTTTAAAAATATAAAAATAAACTTTTGTTTTCAACGTTAAGTCGACTCGCAAAACAATATACTGTAGTCCTTGTTTATTTTTTTCGACCTAGTTTTACAGTTTGTATTTACAAGTATACGCTGTTTTGAAGTATATATAAAAAATCGTAGAACATATTAATCATAGATTTGATGACTCTCAATATTATTTTACAACATTGGAAGAACATAATACATTTTGTTAGATTTAGAGTTTATCCCATTATGAACTTTTACCTCGAATGGTATTTACAATAATTCTCAAAGAATAATAGCTAGTTAAATAAAATTTACTTCAAAGGGACAAAGCAAGCAAAAAATCAAAGTTGAAAAGAATCCTAGAACTAAGAGCAACGACAATACATTGTGTCTCATACGATTTCGTTTGTTCTCGAGTTTCTCTTGCGCTCATACCACTACTTTTTCTGAAAGTTCGCAATCGGTTTGTAAACAGACAATCCCTCGTATCGACTCGAGAATTATTGTCGCAAAAGTATGGAGTTAAGGTCGCACTATACTTGAACGGTCTAAGGAAGCTTTACTTCTGTTTTATAAAAAGAAAATTCGATTTCCACCATTCGCATGCACGAGTTTTACTTTTTTCGAGAAGGTTTTCTGAGCATTGTCTCATTACCTATAGGTAGTTAAATAATATATACGTATTTCGAAAAGTTAATTTTCTTTAAATGTTTTGTTTTATATGTGAATATTAAAAATATTGAGTTTGAACTTAATTTTTCACGTGTTGGACTGAACCTATTTACGGTGCTCATGCACATTCGCAAGTCTTGTAATGGTACGTTATTGGGAAATGACGTAGTTGTAAGGAGTAAAAATAGTAATACAGTTGATGTCAATATTCCTCATAATATAATACATTATGTATATGTATATTATACATAGTTACTACTAATATGTACAAAAAAATTTCTCTTATATTTCTGTGGCTTCCAGCAAAAACCACGTAATTGACACGTTTTTCGAAATAGGTTTTATGCCTTATTTCTTATCTTCGAACAGTCCTCTATCACGTAATCATGACAGAAATTAATAAAGAACACTAGTTGTCTTAAATAAACACAAGAAAAACGTTATAATTCCATTTTTTTCAACATCTTCACACACCGCCATGCTGGTCCTGTCCTACCGACTGTTGTTACTGGCGTAGGTTTTCTCCCGGCACTAGACTTCGGGGTTTCCCTCACGCCCTCGGCAAATACGGGAACAACAGAGTTTAGAATAGAGATAGAGATGGGGGATTAAGTAACGTGATAACGAGAACAGTTGGCAGTTGAAGTTTGGTTAGGAACACTCTCACACCAAGGTGGTAGGAATGCCCGCTATATGGTCCGTTGACCGAAAAAGCGGGGTCAAAAGGCAAGGGATAAAAAAAATAATCATGTTAATGTTATCAAATCTTTTCATTCAAATTCTCAACAAAAAGTAGAGAAGCTGATTTGATTCATTTTTTGAGGTTAAAATGATCTTTGTTTTCGTAATTTAGAAGTAGAATGACTTCACCAGTAAAAGATTTAAGTCCAGCGAATGAACAGGTAACGTGATACATAAAATACATTTAAAATAAAATGCTATTATATTAAACAGTCAAATTTTCTTTTTTTTTTAAGTTTAAAATTGGGGAGAGGTGTTTCATGAGGACAGAAACATAAAAAGTAAATTTTATTGAAAAATGCTCATTTTCTGGTATCTTTTCAACCACTAGTGAAATAACCCTAGCCAATGATAGTTTTTTAAAGTTATAAATGTTCGCTAAATATTTGCCTTGTAGCACAAAAATTTTCGAAGACATTTCAATGTGTATACTATTTTGTAATATGAAAATAAATACGGCCAAATTATACAAGTTTCCATAAGAACTCGTAACATAAAATATAAACATACCCATGTCTTCTTTATCAAGAAGCCTACCCCTATATTAGAGAATAAATCAACTTTATTCCCATCTCAACAAAAATGGCCACTTTTTTCCCTGAAAAGCGGGACAAAAGTTAGATTGGTTTCCCTCTTTCAAGAAATTTAACGTTTTCTGGAAATATGACCGCAATATTCCCACAAATAGAGGGAAATCTCTAAGCGCGCTTCGCGCGCCTCAATTTTAGCAAAACTTCGCCTCATTTTTGTTTTTCTAACTTAGCAACCTCTTAAACTCCCACCAACCAAATCATGAATAAATTGACATCATAAGAAATCCATCATTTTTTTAAGATAGGAGATAGAAGAATAGGAAATCTAAGAAAATCTATAAGAACATTGATTTATGAATTTCCAATAATTGATCACAACATTGAACTAAAATAAAATATTATTACTGATTACATTCTTATATAATTGGCTATATATTAAAAATCCGCGTTATATTCTATTAAAGATGTTCTCTAGCCGATTATATCAATGTAGCAAAAATTGTGATCTAAAAATATTATTTTACGATGGAGTCCTTCGTGAACCTCTGTTACACTACTTAAAAAAATGACAGTGTAAAAAGGTTTCAATCCTATATGTTTGAAGCAAATACCACTTACACATCATGACACCACCATTTACCACCATTATATGTACAGTTCTACGGTACTCGTCAAAAAACTGATGGGTATTACAAAAATAAAAAAAAAAATTTTTTCGAGTGACACATTTACCAGACCATATTTTGGTATTCTTTGTACTCTTTTGAATTTACATAAAATCGGGAATATGATCGATTAGCTGTAAAGCATGGTAAGCTTTTTTGCGAATAACTTTATTTTGAAGAAATGCTGAAAACTTGTCTCCTATAATTTAAACATAAATTATTTAACAGAAAGAGTCGCACATACATTAAAAAAGAAAAGAAAATAAAACTACATAAAGAATACCAGCTTTCATTTGCTTTTTACCAGATGAAAAATGTTGATTCCTTCAAAAATTACACGAGTTCAAAGATGAACTTAAAATCCACAAAATATTGTGAAAATACAAAGAAGCGGGTTTTTATCATTATTCGATGTATTTTGGAAAACTATTCTATTGTATACTCATCTTTGAACTCGTGTAACTTTCAAAGGAATCAATATATTTTCATCCTTAAAAGCAGATGATAGCTTGTGCTCTCTAGTTTCATTTTCTTTTTTTCGAAATTGTACGTGCGATTCTTTCTGGAAAAACGATTTACGTTTCTAGAGAGGCCATTTTTAAGTATTTTATAAAAATAAATTTATTGTTGGAAAAAAGCTTCGTACCAGATACCACGTATTCCCGATTAAAAAAATTGTTTTTTGAATTTTTGTACCCAGTTATTTTATGATTGCTATAAAATTGCTCACATACAAATACAAATAATATGAAAGTTTTTCTTCATGCTGCTATATCTCTGAAATTATTTCTACTATTATTTTCTATAATATACTAGTTTTAAAAAAAAAGTTAAGTTAAATTAGCTTCACAATTCGTAAAAATGTGTCTCTACCCCGCAAGCTTTACTGTTTCAGCAATAAATAAAGCATGGCAAATAAATTTGCAAAGTTTCAGAAAAAGTTAGTTACTTTTAAAAAAAAGTGAACAATGAATGTTTTCTCAAGTATATTCAACACCAGGAATTATTTTATAAAAAGTTTCACATATCAATTCAATAAATGCTAACATAAAAAGCTGACTGACAAAGTTGTAACTATAAAAGTTATGCTTTCATTTATTAAATAAAACAAATTGTGAAACTTTTTCAGATAATGTCAAATATCTATTGGTCATGAAAAGGCTATCATCATTTTTTACTTTTAAATATAGAATTTTTTTCAGCTACCCCTTCTTACAAAGATTTAATTTATTATAAAAACAGAGAACTCAATCCATCTCTAATTTCTCCAATAAGTTTAATCGAATACAGATGTTGATGCCTTCTTTTCTGGTAGAAAAAACAACATATGCACTAGGTCCAATTACACAGTATGATATAAGTACAATAAAAAATTTCGAGAACAATAGAGATCGTCAGGCAGACAGGCAAACGGATTATATATGGGTATGGCTACAATACAACCTTTTTCTCAGTGTAAGTATTGCAATATTATGTCATTCCTTGAAATAAAATTTTAAAAAAGAAATATATTTCACACATTTTCGCATTCACGTAGGTAAAATCGAAAACCCTTTAAAAAAGTACATTTTCATTATTTTCCCAATAAGAAAATTTATTTACAGCGTGCTCTTTTTTATCATCAATATCGCACTTATACCATTCGCGATATGAATAACATGAATTGCAGCAGCTACGTGCAGCTAGGCTGCATACAGAGTTCAAATAATCGAATTGATGCTGGAAATATTAATGGGAAGGTACGGCTGCGCCTATGTACACATAAATAGCAAGCCCGGGAAGCGGATTGCACGCTCCGACACACAATTTAAATTCAGATCCGCGGGACTGCTATTTGGTGTTGCGCTTTACAATTCCGAGCCTACTTATTTTATTTTTATCTTCGTCGTGCTACGACAAAGCCTCTTATTTTCGCTTGTGTCATTCATAATGTGTTTTTAGAATTAAGGAAACAAAAGAAGTCATATACTATCAGGCGAGCTTCCTTTATTACATGCTGCTTGAGTAGATGCTTTGATTCAAACTTGTATAGTTTGAGCTTTTTATTTTATTAACGTCTCATAACATAGATATAGACTTCATTCTGGCTTACGCAGTATAACGATGATTATGTAATTAAACATAAAATAGCAGACGGAAAAGATAGAAAAGAAGATAAGTACTACTTATCTGTAAGTTTTTTTATTTAATTAAAAAAAAACGAAAGTTCATTGCATAATTTTCTGAAAAAGGTAATTGTCAATTGTCATATACATGAGTTGATTTAAGTAGATTGTTTCTAATTATCAGACAATCAAAAGTATGAAGAAATAAAACAAATCTTTCGGAATTTTAACATAATTGACATTCTTATTGATGGGATAGAGAATGTAACATATATTCTATTATATTTAAGGTTTTAACTTTAGATTACAACTTAAATAGGTATACCCCGAAAAGGAAGATAAGAGTTTGAAACATTTTTATAACCCAATAAATTTGTTGACACTGTGAAGTGTCACCTTTCGAATTGGCCTGCAAACACATTACTTTAATGGTAGTTTATCAACAATTTCTTCTTTTGCATAGTCCGTAATACAATAATGATTCGATATTATTACGTTATTGAATTAACCTTGTAAATGTGTACACAGCAATAAGAGAGTGCAGAAATTGTTCAAATTAATATTTGCTTATACCAAATTACTCAACAAATGTGTTTATAACAGCTGAAACTTTGACAAATATTAGCATTACCAAATGCATTACAATAAAATTGTAAAAAACTAGTAGTTTTCAATTTCCTTTAAATATATTTACTGAATTAAACTGTTTTTATTCGAATGGTTTACGTAACATATGGCAGGATAGAAAAAAGCTTAGATAATTTTACATTTGAAAATACCACTTATAGTTATTGCATTTTTTTTAGAATAAGAGGTTAAAAGTTATTACTTGTTAGGAAATAAAAATTTGTTAAACAAATATAAGCAGTATGCGTTGTTGCAAAATGTATAGAAAAATGGCTCTTTAGTGAAATGAAATGCCATGTTTAAAATGTTTAATTAAAGGTTTGATATTCCCCTACTATACATTTATTATAGTACATTAGGATACGTGTGACCTAAGTAGCACGTTTTTGCTACGCACCCTAGCTACGCTCCAGAGGTCCTAACTTCACGCTGTGCAGAGTTCTCCTTAGGTCACAAGTATCGTATTAGTACATTACGACACGTGTAACTTAAGCGTAGCGAGGCTATTAATAATT
>JAPYZO010005068.1:0-13929 GCA_030522905.1 Torymus flavipes | reverse complement strand
TTCTTCATGAACAACTTGACGGCTAATAAATAATTTATCCATCGTCATTACAGGGGTATCGTCTGGCAGCTGCTGTGCGGCGCGCACGACTCACCGGTGAAGAAGCAGTTCGCCGACTACATAAAGTCCACCTCGGCCTGCGAGCGCATCATACGCCGGGACATAGCACGCACCTATCCCGAGCATGACTTCTTCAAGGAGAAGGACGGCCTCGGCCAGGAGAGCCTCTTCAACGTCATGAAGGCTTACAGCCTGCACGACCGCGAGGTCGGCTACTGCCAGGGTTCCGGATTCATCGTCGGTCTTTTGCTCATGCAGGTTGTTATTGACGCTGTTGTATAGTTGCTTTGGGTCTGGTTTTGTATTTCAGTAATTAAATGCAGGAATCTGTGTACAGATATCGCACTTCTTTGTATAGTATTTATTATAGTCATGTTGTTTGCGATACAAATACATTTTGTTAGTAACGCACTTTAGCATACTACAACTGTAATGTTCTATAGCTGGAAGCTATTAATGTAAAGACAGGGTGTATAGCTAGTCTTCATGCCACGTGTATAAAAGCACTGCATAGCTGGATTTGACGAAAAAACTTTGTAACTTATTTCAAGAAATCGTTTATTTTTACAACGATTTGTTAAGTCAATAGTGTCGCATTTAAACATCGACCATTTCAATGTAAAAAAAAAAAACAGTTTGATGACTCATAAACTTGCTTTTCACTTAGTCACATTCGGCGAACCGTGTAATAATTATAGAAATATAAAAGTATTTTATTCTCGAGTCTGAAATATACGGCAACTTTTATTATGACAATTTTATTGCACTTTACGATACATAAATATTCTTAAAATTCGAATAAAAATGTCGTTGGCGAATATCGTTTTTATAAAGCTAACAAGTAAACCCAAACTATCTTTAATCTACAAACAATAATCTCAATAATGATGACATTTTCATACAGCAAATGCCGGAGGAAGAGGCGTTCGCCGTACTGGTCGCCCTGATGCAGGACTACCGTCTGCGCGACATGTTCAAACCGAGCATGGCTGAGCTCGGCGTGTGCATGTACCAGCTAGAGCACCTCGTTGCCGACACGCATCCTGAGCTATACGCTCACTTCACCGCCCAGGGCTTCCACACGTCGATGTACGCCTCCTCGTGGTTCCTCACTCTCTTCACCACTGCTCTCAGCCTGCCGCTTGCTTGTCGCATCTTCGACGTCTTCCTCTCCGAGGCCATGGAGATCATCTTCAAGGTCGCCCTCGCGATGCTGCAGCTTGGCAAAGAGGATTTGCTCAGCCTCGATATGGAGGGAATGCTAAAGGTGGGTTTTTGACGTGGAAAATTTTTGGTTTATTGCAGTGGCGTGAAACAGGTGTAAAAAGAACATAAAAAATTGAAGATAAAATAATTATTACATCGTGATATATAAATTGTCAGTCTTGCAAAATTCTACGTTCTAGAAAGTTGGTGTTTTTCTACGCTGTAACGTAAAAGTAGAGCTTATAATATAAAAATGATCGCCGGTAGGCTTAATATACTTGTTTTATACTCTTGACTCTAGATTAAGATTAAAGCGATGGTACTTGAAACACTTGAGATAAACTTAAAAAAGTGTGCTAATTTAGTGGTACCAAACTTCCTGCTTAGTCGATTCTGATGGCACTGTATATTAACGTTTTTTGTATAAAGTTATAATATTTAAACTAATTATTTTTGTTATACCAAATAGTGTAAAAAAATACTTACTGATAAGCAATAGTTTATTTTTCTAGAAACAGTCTTATTAATATTATCTTTCGATTTCAGTTCTTCCAAAAGGAATTGCCTGGCCGAGCAGAGTCGGATCCAGATCGTTTGATGAACATCGCTTATAGTATGAAAATAAATCCTAAACGTATGAAGAAGTTGGAAAAAGACTACACTGTTTTGAAAATGAAGGAACAAGAGGAGATGGTCGAACTTAGAAGACTTAGGGCAGAGCAGAAAATAGGTTACTCAGACAACGAACTGAACTTTTAGAGGCTGAGTCTGCGGAACTGGGTAAATAGAACATCTTAAATTTAACTAAAAAATAAATTATATCCTTTATAAATTTTTATTAATTTGGAAACATTTTCAACTAGTGTAAAAAGAAAATTTGGTAATATTCTGTTTTTAAATAGCTTTTATAACTATAGTAATGTGTAAAAGAGAAGAACAGTTATAAACAAAATTACTGCATTTTAAATTTAACATCTTTAATTAAATTTGTAGTGGTTGACCTTCACTTTTAATAAATAATCAAAAATATTTTAAATTAATCTATATATACATAACGTTATGTTATTTATATCAATATCGCGAAGTTATTTCTAACGATTTTCAAGCTTGAATGAAGCGATAAACCTTATCTAGTACACATACGTTATCAGGCGTCCCCCTTACGCGAACTTTCTCTACATTCTAGCCGACCGACTAGTCCGCGGGCAGGTCTCGCGTGCCGAGGAGGAAGAGACGGCCTTCGTTATACAGCGCGAGCTGACGGCTCTGCGCCACACCCACTTGGAGACGACTCACCAACTGGAGCAGGCGCACGAGGAGCTACGCTCGCTCTCAATACACTTCGAGGAGATCGTTAACTCAAAACAGTCCTCCCTCGACGAGATCATGTCGAAGCAGGAAACGCTCGGTCAGAAGGAGGAGATGATACAGTGTTTGCAAGAGGAGCTCGTCAGAGTAAGGCTCCACGAGGCCGAGAACGACGCGACGATCAGAGATCTAAGAGGCAGGATTCAGGAACTCGAGCAGGATAAGAAGACTCTGCGGGAGAGCACGCCTGATAACTCGGTAGCTCATCTGCAGGAGGAGTTAATTGCTGTCAAATTGAGGGAGGCCGAGGCGAATTTATCGTTGAAGGTAGGAAGTCTCTGCCTATGAATCTTATATCATCATACAGCGAATAATTTATTAATATTTATAATAATTTCAGAAATAATCAGTTTGAAAAAACTTTTTTTGTTATTAAGTATTTTGATATATTTAATAATAAAAGAATAGTAATCGGTATATAAAGCATGATTAGTAATTTACTAACATATGGATTTCAAGTTGAAAAAGATTTAATAAAAGTGTTATTTTCGAGTAAACGTATTTAATACCATACTTCATCGATTAAAATTAAAATCTATTTCAGGATCTTCGCCAAAGGGTAACGGAATTGAGCAGCTCCTGGCAAAAGCATCTGCAGGAGCACCGAGCTGCGCACGCGGCGCCGGCCGCGGATTCGACGCCCAAAAAGTTGCTGTTCTGGGAGAACCGAGGCCACGAGGTGCAGAAGCTCGAAGAGGACCTCATGACGACGCGCATACGTGAGATGGAGGCCCTTACGGAGGTGAAAGAGTTAAGGCTGAAGGTGATGGAGCTGGAGACACAGGTGCAGGTGTCGACGAACCAGCTGCGTCGCCAGGATGACAACGGCAAGGTACTTAAAGAGGAGCTCGAGGTGGCGCTCGGCCGCGAAAAGGAGCTCGAGACGAAGCTAAGGGAGGCTCACGACAGGTATTCGGATCTCGAGTCCAAGATGAAGGACGACACGATGATGGCGAGAATCAGGGATGCCGAGCATGCACAGCAGGTCGCCGAGCTCACCCAGAAGATCTCCGTTCTTGAACTGAAGGTTTGAGTTTCATCGTGTTTATTGCTTTTTAATTTTCTTTGCTGTCTCTTTTATTGAGGATATCTTTTAACGTATCTTCAATTTGGCATTTTAGAATGAAGAAATGTACGCTGAAGGGGAATTGAGAAACAATATGGACGATAGTGAAAGAGTACGTGATTTGCAAGACAAAGTTGCAGAATTGAAGGCTGAGGTGAGTACTGAGAAGGTGTGTACGACAGCAGTTACTCCAATCGCGATGTGAGTTACCCGATAAAAATTCTGCATTGCAGTAAGAGGTAGCAAAACGCAAAATTGGAAAACATCATAAGCATACTAACAATTGGGAAAGAAACTATGAAAGAAATACACAATTAGATCTATTAATACTTCTTACTTCGATGTAAAAGGGAGTCATGCTTATCACCATTTTTAACCGCTTAACATTGCACTGTAAAATATACCCACAGCTTCATATATATATATATTTATCAGTAATTCAAATAACTAAGTATTGGATCCTCTTGACAAGACAAATTAACATTTACAGAACGTGTATACTAAATTTCGGGGTTTATTCTGAACGGCAAATTTATGAAATTTGCTTTTCTCGCTTTTGTGCATAGAGAACTTCGTTTCATGATTACTACAATCGTGCTTTGCTTATTTATATTCACCTGCATTGATGAGAAAAAAAATTTTGCAATCGATACTCTCGTCTTTTTCGACACGAATCAGTGTTATAGCTTCTTTTTTATTTCAATTAAATCTTTTATTAAAGATCAAGCTTATCATGCTCTGATTAGATTCATTTACTTTTAATGAAAATGACAATTTAGATCAGAGCGTCATTATTTTGGTTTCCACTCTGATCTCTGATTGTTTACTTTTTTTTGTCAATTTTTTCAGAATTACTTTAAAATTAAGAATATTATTCACACGAATTGGATTCGCACAAGTACGTAAGTTCGATAAAAACAGAATGTAGCTTGTATACAAGCTGTGTAAGAAAAATGAAAGAAAATAGAAAATCTGAAGCAAACAAAATCTGGATCGTACAAAAACAGAATCACTGGCTCTAAGAGGTAAACAAATAAATTTTTTTGTCAAAAAGTATAATCGCATTTTGAAAAAAATACTTTTTGTAGCAAATGAAAAAATGTGATAATTAATAGAATTTGAGTATTGCAGTGCAAAATTAGGTTCGTAGGTAATTTATAATTGATGAATTTCTATTAGATTAGTTAGGATGTAATTCTATTGATGACAATAATTGAGCCTCACAAGATTCTATTAACAAAAGTCTATTTCTCGGTTACACTTACAATTAGATCAATAACTCAATTGAAACGTATTTGGTGTCCGGGGGATATAATTTAAATGATCTTTAATCTTTGGGTACTCTACTAACTGGCTTATGGTGATTCAAATTTTCTTACCTTAGCAGAAGTATTTAATATTATATTTATTTTAGTCAATATTGATCACTTTAAACATTTTAATAATTGTTATAAAAAAGATTTCGAATTATTATATAAATTAAAAATAATTTTTTTCATAGTGAATTGTAATACGAGTTTTATTATATATTATTTTATGGTTTATTAACTTCTCTTGCTTTTCTTGCTTATTATATTAAAGTTGAAGCATTTAAAAAAATTCTTCTGCTAAGGTAAAGTCTAAACACGCCTTTTACCTACGACTAACCCACTATTTCTGTTGTGTTTTGTCGCATTAGTGTCCCACACCAATCACCAGTCCGGAGATAGAACTGTTGACCTGGCTCGAGTAAGTTTTCAACCACGTGTCGGCATTACATTTCCTCATCTCCAAAATGTAGAATTGCTTTAATTGTGACAATTTGAACAAAAAAATTATAGAAAAAGTTGTGAGGTTGTTGTTAATTGGTTGAAGAATAAAATAAGTTGCCTCGAAGAATAATTATTGATATTTGACATAGATTAGTAAATGATTAGTAAATGATATACATTTATTGCTTTAAAAAATTCATATCCAGTACTATTTTTTATTTTGTGAAATTGTAAAATGATTTTGAAAGTATCAATTATAAAGTATTTGTGCAGTTTTAATTATGTAATGTAAATATGAAGTTATTTAAAAAGTTTACGTAGCACACTAGTAGGCTTTTATATGCTTTATATAAAATCATATTTGAATATTTGTTCTCTAAGATATTGAATTTTTCTATCAAATTATAAACAACCTGCACAAAATAAAAATCCGACCCATTGTAGCAACCCTTTACTTATGATAATATATCAAGAATTGATGGTACATACTTACTTTCAGACCATTGGGTGGACCTGAAAGTAAGTAACAAAGGCCATGAAACATCAATAGATGTAAGAATCAAACTATGATTGATATTATGTAAATATGTTTGTGTTGTGTGTGACTTTAATATTCGTTTTTTATTATTATTACATATAAGTATCATTATTCTCTTAACATCTTTTCATTCACGCATGACTGAGCTTTATGTCACTTTTTATGTTTTGCATCAAAGCTTGCGAGAGTTCTATTCTTTTGCATCCTCTGTACATATTCCATTATTCAGTATGTAAATATACAATAGACTTACATAGATTTGCTTACAACATCATTAAATACTGATTTAATGAACCATTGTTGATTCAAGATTTTTTGAAGTATTACAAAAATCAATCAGCAATGAATTACTCAATAGTTTATATTGCAATTGAACAGTAAATAGTTCAGTAATTTTTCCATCCATGGGCAAACATTCAATAAATTGTTGTTATTAAATATAAAGTATCTGATATGCCCATTGGTGGTTAGATAAGAAGTATATTTTTGTATTTGCTAGTGTTTAATAAGTATTAAAAAAAAATAATAATAATAATCAAATGTTTCAAAATTTATACGCTTTATTTTTAATTTAAAAATTTACTTAAAAAAAATGTATTTAAAATATTTATTTTATTTGTATACTACAGATTAATTAGTTCAATTTGAATCTGAGGGAGTTCAGTATCTGATGAATAAAACATGAAATAGTAAAAAAAAAGTTTTTTTAGATTAAAAAGGATAAATTAGTTATATAAAAAAACGTGTTTTACTAATACTATTATTTTTATTTTATAACAATTTCCAATTTTGAGAAATTTCTAATAAAAAGCATAGATACTTATTAAACAAAAGTTGACGTAAATAACAAGTTCAATAACATTTATCAGTAAAACAAAATACCATTATTATCGTAAAGGATGTGAAAAATTCAGCTTATTTAACGAGCATAATTATCTATTATGAAAAACATTTTTATTTTTTTGAAGAAATAAATCATATTTATGATTATGAATTGTAGTTGTGTATGTAATTTTTACAGACTGTATTATAAATGACTTATTCAAACTAATTGTTGAGTATAATGCAAGTGTATATCAAACAAAGAATTAACATTCATATTTTAAACTTTAACCATTTACAATACAATCTGTAAAATATGTAACATTGTACTTATAAAGTAGAACAATCTTTCTATGCCAGATTGCAAATCTATTTCAATACATCGAATTCGTAGTGCATGAGACAAAATTCGTATGCTCGATAAATAACTCGTTAACTTTCGCATCCCATCTTGTTCGATTCAAGCCAATTACTAAAATTTATTTTACTTTTCGTGAACTATAGGTGTTAAGGCTGGAGAGCTGGAAGGAGCGCTGGACGGGCAAGGGCACGGGCCAGACGGCGGCGGTGCGTAGCTGCAGCATCGATACGGACGGCGAGCTCGACGAGCGCGACGCCGATCTCAAGCTTAACCTGGGGCCCGACGGCTCGGCCACCTCCTCGTAAAACCGTCGATAGTCGTTCCGTGCTGAACGTTTCCCTAGTTTTCTATGGCGATTTTTCTTTTTCCACACAGTGCGCTAGTGGTTTGCATTTGTTTCACCGATCTGAGCTTTCGAAGGGCAAGTGTTTCGAAAAAAACCTCTTCAATGACGTGTCATTCATCGAAAAAAGGCAGTTATTTTGAATACTAAGAAATAAGTGAATGAAAGTAATAATGTCTATTTCCATATGCGCATCTGCTTAAAAAAAAATATTTTTAAATAGCAAGGGTCATTGAAAAGGTTCGAGCTTAACACACTCTAATGCAGAATCATATTGTAGCAATCAGGTTTTGTCCGCGTCCGCCAGTATTTTATTCTTGAGTTCTCAAATTCGTGTCAAACGGATGCACGGAACGACCATTCGCGATAGGCAGCTGAAAAATTCTTATTATCGAGCGATAAAATACTCTGTGGTCATTAACGAGAAGGAGAGAAAGAGAAGGAGGTCAGGAGAGGACGGTTTCTTTGGCGGTCCGTTTTGTACACCGCGGCGAGAAATGGTTACTTCTTCATTCCATACTATATTGTATATCGAAATCGCGTGCGCATTTTTCATAATAACATGTAGGGTATATAATAGTGCGGCGAAGATCGACGTGTGCAGTCGGAAAAATTCGCAATCTCGATTTTCGGCAGTTATTGAGATCTGAGAGAATTGTTTCGACTGGATGTTTAGTCGTTCTATAGATTTCGTAGGCGCTGAATGTTTTTCTTTTTTTTTAAGTCTAGCACAACGTTTTAAATGTATCTTAAGTTTTCTCGAGTTTTAGGGGATGAGTGTATTGCATTTTTTTTATTGATAGTATTGCTAAGATTTAGTTAGGGTTTTATATTTTATTTCGTGTTTTAAAATTTATTTTACTGGAAAAATACAAGTGCTGTGTCTTTTTTTGAATTGGGATATTTTAATCAATGTAATATTTTCGTAGTTTCAGTATAAATGTATACGCTAACTTTAGATGAATAGTACAGTCATGTTTATGTAAGGTTCCATTAAAAGATGCAAATGAAATAAACATCTTTATATATAGCTAGAAAAAAACGGTTTTTATACTCTTTCACTTTTTTAATCAACACGCATGTTGAAATAGCATGAAATAAATAAAAACCACTATAATCATCTTTTATTTATCGCGTCATAAATTTTAATTTTGGCCAAAAGTGTTTCTTGAAGTACTTTTAAGAGATAGTTTTCTAAATGAAAATTAAAAATCTTGCAATAAAGATAAAACTTTTAGCTAATAATTTACGACGATTTTACTAAGATAATGGAAAATAGTTCAATAGACTTTTCAGTGCTCTACGAAACTCTATATTTGCGATTATGTAGTAAGAGTCGTACGAAGACCTGGGAAATTTTCAGCTAATTTTCTTGTGAAAATTACATACATAAGAAGCAATTTAACTGTGCGAAGTAAAAAATGTCAATTGTATTGAATATAATGAAAAAAAATTGTCACATTATTTATTTACGTTGGTTAACATCGTTTTCTCGCAGAAGAAAGCGTTTCATTCTATAAATGCTTATAAAATCTTTAGATTTTAAGTAAAATGATAGCTTAATTTTGGACGAAAGCAATTTTTTAAAATTTCAACAGTATTTTTTGAGACTAGTAGAAAGGAAAAATGGAATAAGTATTTGTAAAATGATTGAGATTAATTTTTGGTATTCGTTGGTGATTCAAATTATAATAAATATAAAAACATAAATTTCGTATTTCTCGTAAATGTAATAATCAAGCAGAAAGATAACTCTTTCTTAAGTATTTTCAAACGATGAATTTATATGGGCCCTAACCAGATCGGAAAAGATCTTTGGATATTGTGATAAGTGACTTAAAGTTTTAGACTCTTGATACGAACGGGACGACTAAAAATATTTACTTTTAGAAAATTACACTCATCATAGACTTAATTACCTAGATCGTTAAGTTATCAAAACAACGGCCAATAATGCTTATATGTATATCTTATTTAACAAGAAAAAAAAAGTTTGTTTATTTATAATTTATATATATTTTATTATCGTTATTCACATATGAATGCAAAGCAATTAAAACATTTTAATTACCTCGTGCTATTTTAATGTATAAGATAAAAGGACATAATATACATACGACAATCGCTGTGACAATTTTTTTTCGAGCGATTTAAGCATTATTTTAATCTCTACGACTATACATCTGTTTGAAAAAAAATTTTTTAAAAAGTAAATTTTATTTTATCGACACAAGAAAAAAAAGACCCATATAAGATAATTTATGACAGAACTTATTTATTGAAAGATCTATGACTCAGTCCTTTGCGAATAAACGAAAAAGGTGAAAAAATTTAGAAAAAAATGTGCATTTCCGAGCAATAGGCAAACGAAACTGTGTGTAATCTCAAAATGAAGGTAGACCGGCGATAAGTCTATTGTTATTGCGCATTCGTTATGCATATAATGTAGCATTTGTATAACTGCCCGGTGTTAGCCATGTTTTAAACTCATTCCTTTGGTAGAGTGCAGGCTGCGTGTTCGTAGTTTTTACATCGGTGATTGAACATATCACGCGCACCGCTTCAATAATTCTTCCGATGACTATGTGTTTTAGTATTGTTTTATCCTTACGTTTGTCCACGTCGTCGAAAGTATGCGATAAGAGCAGAGGCAATTTGTCCCTTTGCTAATTTTAATTTTTTCGATGAATTTTATTTGACGAAAATTAATCTTTATACCCATTTTCCGTTTAAATTTTTATCTATATTTGTTTAAATTATTAAACCTTGGAAATCGTGCAATATATTTGGTAATTTGAAAATTATTATTATTTATTTTTAATTTGTAAATTTGATTTTTTATGTTTGGTTTTCTAATGAAGGGATGAAATTGACTTTGTTATTCTTGCTAGTATTACACTTTCGAGAAAAAAAAATAATTAAAAAACAGCGCATGTATTAACGCGATGGCGATTTCTTAACGTATTAATAGCTGTAACACTTATAGCACTGTCGTGTACGACTCTTTGTAAGTATAAACCTGTAGCGGATTATTCGAGAACGTTCTGACATCTTTGCGTTTGTTATAAATCTTGCGTTGATTCTTTATACGATTTTAACCAGACTCCAAATGAATGAACTCACATCAACGCATATATGATTTAACAAAAAAAATGAATTGTACATTTCCAAGGAAATTGATGTGGCTGCGCAGCACCGCAAAATATTTCTTCTAATGTGTTTCAGAGCGTTTATGAGGATATGCATTGTTGTTTAATTTAATCGAGGCGTTTTCCGTCTGCGGAAACAAAAAAAATGTCATTTTATGATACAATTGTCAATGAAAGATGCGATATGAAACGAAATTATGTCGGCTTGTTAATTATTTATATATTACCCTTTGACTAACCGTTATCTAATATATTTTAATTTATCCTTCCTGTTTACTCAGTAATCAAAAATATTATTATTTATTATTTTATATTTCGAGTTTCGTCTAAAATTTACGTTATTTTAACTTCTAATCGCATGTTGTATTACTATTTATTTTTATGATAACATTCTAAAACAAAGTATTCTGTTTTTCAACGTATTCATTTGTAAACCAGCAAAGCAATTCAAGCAAAGAAAAAGACACAACGTATGCATTCTGCGTAAAAAAGAAATGGCGTTAAACGACGAAATCGATCGACGTGTGTGTCTCTATGGCTTTTCTTTCCGGCCGAGCGATAAACGACGGCGTGCGCTCGCTAATTGGGTTTGGTCATCGTGCGAGTAGCCGCTACTGCTGGGAGAAGAAGATGTATGTGCAGCGTTGCCGCTCCTCAACGCGCGCGATGTATTCCAGAAACATGAAGGGAATCGCTTGTCTTCCCACTCGCTTTATTGCCTGATAAAAGACGAGGACGACTTTTATGGTCGGCCTGTGTATAGAGCGAGTCTTTGCAGTTTTTCGCCGATACTTGGCGGCTTTATCGACTACTTATTTCAGTAACGTTGACTTCTCGTGGAAGTTTCGCATTTCAAATTTACTACTTCGAGATGTTACTTATCAAAGTTTTACACTTTAAATTAAACATTATTTAATATTTTTTATTTTTCCATATTTTATTTTATTTTTTTTTTATTTTTGAAGAACTTTTGTCACGACATTCATAGATGAAGTACGAAATATCGATTTTTTGAAGAACTTTCAAGTCTGGTACAAGCTCCTTAAAACTACCGAGTGAGTTGTAGCTTCCTGAAGTGCTTCGCTTTTGAAACTCACGCTGTGAATAGCTTAATAGTTCAACGGCCTTAAATATGAATGCCCGAAGAAACTGGCAGTTGCTGCATAAGTTATTATAATAGACTTCACAATTTCATAAAAATTTTACTTTTCTCATTTTAAAAATTATAACTTGTTATTTTATTGGAATTCTCTTTCAGCAAAAAGTTTATTAACTATTAAAACAATATTTTTTTAACCATTCATATAAAATTATTTTAACATTTTATATTAAAATGTAATGACAGTTCCATAACTTTTTTGTAATAGATTTACAAGCTTATATAGTACAATAATAACAAGTTCAGAGAAGAGAAGGAGAGGAGGAAAAGAGAATGAGAGATCTCGTTTTAAAATTATAATCTATTTAATTTTTAATATCAACATGCAAGTTTTATAATCTAAATCCATTACTGGAATTTTCCGAAATTCGAATAGATTAAAAAAAGGGATAATACGTGAGGTAACTTGGATTTGAAGTCTTCCGGGTCTACGATTCTGCTTCGATACTCAAATCACGTAAGGTAATAAAGAGGATGGCCATACTTAAAGTACAGGAAGAGCATGAAAAAGTTTTATTAAAGAAAACTTACTTCTTTTAATATCACTCCGCTGTAGCAGATTAATATCGTGTACATACATATATGATGCGTCAGTGATCAGTCAAATCTTTTATTAAAAATATAACGTAAATAGTGCAATATTCAACGACGAGGGAAAAAAATAATAGGCAATTTGTGCGCTCCTGTCGTTTGACGAATGCACATTGTTTTTCATTAAAAATAGAAAGTCGTATAAATAAATTTTATTACCGCATTTCCAGGAATATCTTTTACATAAAAATAAAAATGGATCTTTTAAATTTTATTTCAGTTAAAATAATTATAACAAAAGTTTATTTGGCTAGCAATTTAGTTATTCATTTTTTATTACGATAAACATATTTGGCAAAATCTTTTGCCGTTTAATCAAACAGATTAAAATGTCCCTTTTTAATGAAAAAAATATTTTTTGAATAGTAATAATGATATATTAATAATAATAATAATAATAATAGTAATTGATATAGTAATAATAATAATAATAATAATAATAGTAATATCATTACTATGTACTGACTCTGGATTAAATAAATAAAATAAATAAATAAATAATATAAATTAAGAGAAAATACTAATATAAATTAAGAGAAAATACGATTTTTTTTTCATAATAAAATGTGATTCGCAACAATAAAATTGGCTTTCCCCGAAAAAGGTTGACCCTATCGTGAGAAAAGATTCTTCTACCATCACATTACCATAAATTAAAATAACTCTCTTATTTAAATTAAATCAACTTGCGCAAATCTAATATCTTTCATTTTATTTAACCCGTAAATTGCAAAAAATATGTTCTCCCTTTATTCAAACTACAAGAAGAAAACTTCACGCTACGCAAAAATATCATCCTTCCTCCCACACCTATACAACTTGTTCACCCCGCTAATATAAATCCAGAACCACCCCCTCGAGCCCAGCCCACAATAATATACTACTCCCTGACCCTCCAAGAAAAATCTTTCTCCCTCTCTCCACGGCCATACCTACCCGTATATACCACAACCGTTCCCAGCTGTCTCCTACCGCTATAGCTAGACACGAGCGCGACAGCGACGCGACTATATACATACATACACACGCGGCGTGCGTTTTAAATTAAATATGCGCTTACCGTTTGCCGGAAATCGATAAGCTAAGCGAGAGACAGAGCCAGAGAGAAGTGTAACGGACCCGCTGCCGGCGACGGTGACGCGCGACGACGCTCTGCCTGAGACAGCGACACACTTGCTGCTCGATAATCGTCGCATTGTTTCAGAGAGGCGTATACTCATACAGAGGATGGTGGAGAGATTTTTTTCTTTTTTATTTTAATTGCGATGGCTGGATTTTCCCTCTGGGATGTTTGTTGAGAGGGAGAGAGAGTTACGGGTGGGTTTAGGTAATTAGATGGTTTTGTGGCGGAGGTATAGTAGTGGTTGGGATGGGAGGCCGGAGTGTCGGCTTAATTTATGCTGAGAGGGTTGGTAACTATTATTCATTAGGAGGAGGGCCTGGTGTATACAGGGGAAATCAATGTAGCACGATTTAAAATGTTGAGTAGCCGACAAAGGTCTGTGTGCTTATTGG
>JAPYZO010005067.1:0-10607 GCA_030522905.1 Torymus flavipes | reverse complement strand
CAACGTACGATAAAACTTAAAACATCACTCCGAAGTTCACTGTAGCGAAGCTTTACGCGGCAAAACCTCTTTTTAATTGAATGCCGACGAACTTTTAATTACAACACAACAAATCGAGCGGATTACACCTTCGGCGAATATATTATTTCGTGGGAAAACTCGCAGATCCTAAGAAATATTTATAGAAAAGTTGCGCGCTATACAACTCGGCGCTTTGTTCTCTGCTGAAAGTTACAAAAATATATCAAACTCCGTGTAAATGTATTTTCCGAGAAAAAACAACGAGAACAATTCAGGCACTCGAAGGTACGTAAAACTTAAAATGCTTTCCGAACATTTAAGCTTATATATTTTGAAAAGGTGATGCGATCATACCTATACTTGGCTCGAGCGGATTTTTCAATGCACTGGCGCATGAATGAGGATGCAAACAAAGCACCGAAACTTATATTCAATATAGATCTAACGATGTCTAAATATTTTGAAGAAATGATCAAGTTTTTTATTTTATTATGTGTGTTTAACGAGGAACGCGCCTCGTCATCTGTGTTCTCGTCGCCAGTCCACAGGAGAAAAGGAACAGATAAAAAGAACAAGAATTACATGGGTTTCTATTATATCATGTACTTATACGAGGAACAGCGAGATGTAGGAGGAAGCAGAGGTATGTATAGATATACTAACCCGTGTTATTCTTGTTCTGTTTATCATAATCCTTTTTTCATGTGGGGGGCCTTATTAAGGCTGTATTGGCTATATCCTCCATGTCAAAAGTTACTCCATTACTTAAAACAGTACTTATTATGGAGTTAACAGTTTATCATGGCACACCAGACAAACAGTTTAAGCCCTCAAAACCGAAAATCAGACGACAATTTTTGACATATTTCGACTTTTAAAAATCATATGTCTTAATACATTTTTCTTTTCATTCAAAATAATGGCGCATCTTCAAATTTCATTCAATTCTTATTTTTTTTGGTCTTATATTGTTCGGAGAAGAATTCCTAATAGATTGCGGAACTCAGAAATATAAAAAATTTTGTCTGTTTCAAATAATTACACATTTTCAAAAGTACAGTCAACTCGCTTGGAACGCATAGCACGAGTCCAGATTTTATACTGATTAATAAAGTCTTGGGATTTTTCTATTGAATTCGAACGTGTCTTAGTGAATTATTTCCCATGCCGCACGTACAATCCTTTGTTACGATAAATTGCTACAACTTTTTAACAACAATACACAGAGAGCTGAAAATTTCCAGAAAACTTTTTTACACATTAAGAAATATTCCAGTTCTACTCAAGTCGGCGAATTAAAAAATTCGTTTAATTTTTCATTTGAAATTTTGTTCAATAACAATCATTATTGTACCGCTTAAACGTAGACGTAAAAAGTTTATTGTATAAAAATTTCTGCAAGAATTATTTGATCTGAACGAAGTTCTGCCGAGTTCCACAGAAAATTTCATTATAGTAAAAATATACATGTATAGTGAAAGGAATTAAACTTAAAAAACACATAAATCAATCATATGATAGTGAAAAAGATAAAGGGAAGATCTAAGTCACATAAACATATGTAAAATGAATGCAAGGCAATGCCAGGTATTAATCCAGCCATGCGTTCACTTTCTCGCATGTCCAACACAATCATTTGATAAGGAAATAATTCACTTTGAACAAGGTAATGAACGCCAGAAGCAGATGAGCAATTATATTTCCGCGTGCGTCGACACGTCTTTGAAAGACGTTGGCTTGTGGGACTTTGACATGAAGTATGTAGAATCATAATAATCCTAGTCTGCTAATGTATTATAACTACAGAATAAGTGCGTATGCGTTCTTGTCAAAGAAGTTTTTGTTGATGGCATGCTTCGGAAAACGGATCATACATGTAGTGAACCTTTTTTTGAGCATCTAAAAGGAAACACCTAAAAAATATATATATTTATACACACAAAAATTATGCTAAAATTGAACAAGCATAAAAAAATATAACAATAATGTCGTCATAGCATAATTTTCTTTTGACAAGTGTCATAAAAAATCAATTTTTTTCTCAAAACCAATAAAAAATTGGCTTTGAAACCGTATCATCATTATGGATCGGTTACCTCGACAGAGATTTCCCTTTTCCATCTCTTCCCCCGCGCTCGCGAACACGAACTTGTTTTCAAAGTTGGAACGCGCGAGCTCTCACACGCCCGCTGAGTAATTAATTTCCTCTTCCACTCGGGCACAGATGAGACTTTTAACTATTGTCGACGACGCGCAAAGTCGTGCCGGCAAACACGCGTACCTCGAACTTTCGGGTAGGATTTAAGAGTTGTGAATCCGAAGGTGAAATATTGACATTCCAGGATAGACGGGACGCAGTGATTCAATATTTGCGATTCATAGTTTGATTTAAAACTACTCCGAACGCGAGTATGCGCATGAACTTTAATCTGGGCCAGACACAGAGACGCTACATTGCGACGACTGTATTCGAAACGAGGATTGGAGACAGTATAAAAATGATTCGATTGTGAGAGACACTCTATTGCCTTTCTAATTATTTTTTCTTATATTTCATTTTATTTTACTTCATTTAATAAATACGAGTGAGTATTAGAGTTAGTTTGTAATCCCGAAAAAAGTCCACATCCCCGTTTTACAAAAACATAACAAAAGTTATAAACATAAATTTCGAATTTTTGTACGAACGTTTATTGCAATCCTACATAATATATATATATTTGTTTGAATTATGGTTTTCCAAATAAATGCTATTTACTGTGACATCCTGTAAATGCGACAAAACTCACGCATAAATAAAAAGGTGACTTATTACTGTTTATTTGTTATTATAACTGAATGCTCGGGGGGAGCAAAAAAGGTTTATTCTTGGAAGCTGTGCGGATTTAAAAATTTCGCCATTTTATCCTTTTTCATGAAATATAAAATTAATATAATAATAATAATAAATATAATAAATGAAAAGCTTTATCTTTATATTTTTCCAGAGAAGGACGTTTGCTGTGTTCGCTAAAAGCGAGTTCATATTATACAATATAGAATTACTTGCGTAAGTAAATAAACGTATATTTACGTATAACACATACGCCTGTAAGCAGATAATAAAAGGTAAAAATGCGGTATTCATGCGAGCCAAATCTCATTCCTGATTAATTTCTAGAAAACCGAAAGATGAATTGCCCTATCATAGATGTTGTTGATTATTCTTCGAAAGGAAATTATTCCTGGAAACCAACTGGAAATTGCGTCGTGGGTTCAAGTTCGCACACGTGTCGGACATTCACTTGGGATTTACCGAGTGCAAGCCGATGCCGCGATTGTATTGAATTGCTATATTTACTTACGTTATTTCATTAAGCTCGTAAGATCTATGTCTATTATATACCTTATTTCAGTTTCAATCTTTTACTTATGAAATTAATCTGAAAAATTAATGTTTTTTTTAATATAAAGACACATTTTTAATGCAGAGGTATATAAGGATAAAGAAAATTCTTGCCTAGTATGCAAAATGTAATGCGAAAGAAGAAACATCATATTTCGGCGCGTGAATCACCTACTATATAACTAACAAATCTTACGTCACTGTTCTCCCCGTAACTAGCTTTAGCGCAATATTTATACTTGGACCCAGATAGATATCACCTCTTAAAGTCTCAATTCGTCGATAAACATCAGATTCGTTGGCTCGAGGAAAGGCCGAACGGTTTCCTTATTTACCTTCGCGCCGGGGGCATTGTACTTCTAAAGCGGGCAACAAGGAAAGCCCGAAATCACAAACTCATTCTCTGATCGGCGTCACGCCTGGCGAGTCCCGATAAAACCGCACGCCTGGCGCAGTCGCCGAAAAAGCTCAATCGATTTCCAATCGCAAAGACGAAAGACCTAAGGAAGATCGCCAGTCCCCGATTAGATTAGATATCCCCGAGCGATTAGCGAGTATATAGCCGCCCTGACCGAGGCCATCCCATTATCGCGGCATGCCAAAAAAACACTGTGTTTGCCTGCGTCTCTCTTCATTAATTAGCTTGTGCACATACGGGTATGATGTGTTTATGGAGCGAGTCGGGGCTGATAAAGGAGGGTCGCTGTGTGTGCGTGTATGACTATTTGGCCCATGGGAGGGATCGGCAAAATTGAGAGAAACGCCGTTGGAGTGAGAAGGTGAAAGGTAAGTGCAGATGAAAAGAGAGCCATGCGCGGCTGTCTGACTAGTCCCGACATGCATCTACTTGTTACACCTGTGTAGCAGCTCTTCAACATTATATATACTACAAGTGTACAAACATGCGATTCCCCTACTTAGAGTTACAAAATATTATCTTAAAGAAATTGTTGCAAACACGCACACCAAGATCTACTGCAAAAAAGTATGTTTATTAACAAACACATCTAGAGGAAAGAATTATTTGTCATCACTTAAAGCTCTCTCTAAAGACTTGTGGTACCTTAACAGGCTCGTCTTCCGTAAAGATTATTATCGAAGGCATCCTTCTTGGGTCAGCGATTAAAACCAGCGCGCGAAGGCTTTATACATCTGAAACAGTTATCAAAAGAAGAGAAAACTATTCAGAAATGTTAAGAAAATGTACAGCAAAAGGCAGAAATAATAGCGGCACAAGCTATGTCAAGAAACATCTACACGAACAAACAGACAAACAATAACCACTCGAAAAGTTAAAGCCTGGTCATGACACGGCCCCCGTTTCGTCAACACTCAGTCGGCAAAACCCACGGGTGTCCTTATACACGCCCCATATTTGCCCTGGCAATTTCCGTCCGCTTGGGGTGCGAAGAGCGCCTTGTAACTCATTAGCGGAATTCGCCATTCGATGGGGACGGCTTTTATCGGCTCGCTAATTATTTACCTCGTATAGAGAGCGGCCGCGCACGCAGGCTAATCAATATCTCACTCCGGAAAGCGGCGACCGGACGGATATGAGAGCTTTAATCCGAGTATAGTGCGCGTGTCCGCCGGCGCATTAATTATGGATTTTCATTTTGATGGTTTCGCGGCTGCTGCGGTGTGATTTTCATCTGCTGAGGTGCGGGCTTGACAGTGAGAATGTGATTTTCCTTTCTTTTGACATAGATGTTTTATCATGGCACTGTATATATACAGAGTTTTTAAAGCTAAATTCAATATATTATTTATAGGTGGCGAGTATTTTGGGAATTACCAACATAATTTCACACGATTGCATTGTTGTACAAAAATAGAATACGTTAGTTCGCTGTGCTGTTCCTATCGATTGATTAATCAATTCATTTAATTGTCCAATCATTCTTTCATTCTATTTGCTTTGTATGCTAAAGCAAGCTTCTTGTTATGCCAGCAAATAACACGTACAAACGCTCTTCTATTATCCTAGTAGATTACGCACGTCGTCGGCCTGCTTTTTTTTACCTCCGCGCCATTATTATTAAGGAGCGCGGGAGCGCTCCGAAGGCAAGTATTATTATTTGCCATCGAAACAAAAGCGTCGGCTCAAGACGAAGAAAAAAACAATCCACCCCTCCAGAAACATTCTACGCTTTGCGACCTTCACGGCGATTAATGTTCCTCTCACATTGTCAGTTACAAATCGGTAGGGATACAAAAACATAAAAACTATAGCGCCGGTGAAATGAAAGTTGGAAATCACTCGACACCCGTAAAAAGCGCGCTTAACTCCCCGATACGTTTCTCCCTCGACACCGAGGGGCTATACCTAAACTTTTTTTTATGTATTTCGACCCTCTGATGTATTCGTATACGAATTTACATAAACAAAAACAAACCTTTTTTGAACTCTAAAGAAGCGCTAAAGTATATAAACGTATGGAAAACTAGTTTAGTTGAAAACTATCGTTGAAAACCAAAAGTACAAGCAGCAAAAAAAATGATATTCGCATACACTTTGGAAATTTTTTCACGGAAAATGATGTAAAAACAAAATGTTCTTGAAATTAAGTCAAAAGCAGAAACACGTTTTTGGAGCGAAGAAACGAAAATTTTTGGTTTTGCCGGAACAGTGCCCGTCAAAATTTTTCTAACCATTTCTCGGGAAAAGTACCCTTAAAACTCGTATTTAGCAGGTCAAAATACATAAAAACAAAACTCTGGCGTAGCCGTGGCACTAGCATTCCAACGGCTACGGAAATCCTCCTGGTGACCGGACTAGTAAGTATGAGAAGATCAAGGCTGGCTTTGTGGTGAACATAAAAATAATAAAATATATATATCGGTAATTTAGTTTGACTACTTTGAAAGAAAAGTATCATCTCATAATGGAATTTGAGACATTCAATATTCTGACGCATTGATCTATTTTACATATCGTTGGCTGGAAATAAAAAAACAGGCCATTTTTACTGTGTGCTGAAAAGGGTGCTATTTCATTTCGTCTGCGTGACATTTGGCAAGATTTTTTTTCAAGTGTAGACGTCTAATTGAATAATTTAAATAAGTCTATTATGGCGGAGTCCTTCGTAAATTTTATTGCCCTCAAACTTTTTTGTAAACCACGTGAGCACGTGAAAAAGTTGAAACACAAGGTCTATGTTCTGATAAGACCACAAGTACAATAATATTCATTCATAAAATTAGCTGTATACAGAAATATTATATTTTATGACTTGTCTGGATATCGTTCCCAATGGAGTCATTCAGAAACGTAGACGAAATGAACACCATTTTTTGTAATTTTACATAATTTATTCGAGTTTTTTATAGGTACCGATAGAATATTTTAAAGATTTAATTAAATAATAACAATAAAATAATCATTATTAATGTATGCAAATATTGCGGTACAATACCTAATAATTTGTTACCATAATAAATTTAGCTCAATTAAAATTTACATTTATAATAACATGGCAAAAAAGAGGAAAATTACTAATAAATAACACGCTACCTACTCTAACGTCTAAACAGAATAATGACTGAATTTCAAAAAGCCTCTCTCCAGCAACTCTTCGACCTCAAAAATTTCAACAGTCTATAAACTCCTCTGCCCTTCTCACTCCAACGCCATTTTCACGATTTCGCCTAAAGCGTCAAACAATTTCCCGCTGGCATCAAATCTTTTCCCCAAAAGTCCGCTGTGCCGCTTCTATACTCTGCAACTACAACTACTCTGCTCGCATTACATGTACGAGAGGCAGAAGTTGGTCCATTAGCGGTACGCCTGCTGCGGCGAAAACTGCGCCTCGTGTATTCGCGCAGCGGAAAGATTTAATTCTTCAAGTGTTTTTCGCGGACGATTGCGTGGCTACGTCTACCTAGAGTGTAATAGGGAATTAGAGGTAGCGAGTGTGGAGAGGAGTTTTACATTGCAAATGGAGAGTTGTTCAATTGCTTGAATCTAGATGTGACTGCCTTTATTCGCGTCGTGTTTCGCCGTTGATAAATATTTTTACCCAAATTTTTTTTCTTTCAAATGAAGATCACCTTGCCAATTCTGGTGGACAAAATTGCGTCGTGCTTTTTTTAGCAAATGTTTGGTCGTATAATTTTCTCGATGTCATGTTTTCACAATATTTTCAAGCTGTAACTATAAAGGCTCAATTTATGAAATTTCAAAACATCGGAATAATGCTGACGCAAATTGAAATCAAATTAAAGCTAACTACATCAACTCGTTAGCGAGTTAGAATAATACTGTAAACTATTATTGAGTTTTGAAATCATGCTATGGTCTTAATTTGTTTATTGGAAATTCAAAAATCAAATAACTCGTCTATTGTACGCCTGAACTTTGAACTTCCCTAGCACCGGATTTTTTAAAATTAAATTGCTCTGTGCTCTCGCAGTGAACTATAACAGGATTGTAGAATATCGGAAAATTATTTACCTTTGTGATACTCCATATACTATCAACTATAAATTGTTTTAATGCAGTGTTAAATTTTGTATTTATAATGTTGTTTCAGTGATGTTATGAAATTGATATATTTCAGTTTTTCACACGAATAAATATGGTTTCAGAAAATGAAAACCGGCGCTTTTACAATTGAGTGAAAACCAATAAAGGTTTCTCCTTTCTCTTTCTACATTTCAAATATTTATCTTCCCTTTTCACCTAATAAATTCTTAGCTTATACCACTTATTATTATATACTAAACCTTCGCACACACGCAAAAATCTCTAAAAAAAAAGCCACGTTCTTAGGAACTCACCAATTACATTATCTCCCTTTATCCTGCTAAAAGAATCATGACATCGCCTTTTACGGAACGTTTTCATCGTGCGAAAAAAGCCGGTACGAGTAATATTTGCGTCCTCGGTTCTGCGGACAAAAAGCCGTAGCCAATATTGACCTTTTCATATTCTACGGCGTGTCACTCGAGCAACAGGTACTCCTCAGCTTTTTATTTCGAATCTCTGCTGCATATCGATTCAACGCGTGCGCTTGCGGTTCTGCGCAATGAACCCGGCCGAGAGGATACATTTTTCAAAAGAGGATTTTTAAAAATGGCAGTATAAAGGAGCTGAATTCTAATTAAGATTTCACAGGTTTTGTATTTACACGATGAAAGGAGATCTTTATGGATGGAAAGTGATTGCGTTGTAATGTTTAAATTTGAATGGGATTATATTCAGAAAATGTTCTGGTAAGATTAGTTTCGATTTAAAAATCATGATTTAATGCAAGAAAGCAAATTTCTGAGGCCTGCTCTAGATCTTATACTTGTATTCACGTGATTGGTCGTTCTGTAAGAAACTTTATGAAAATTAGACTTAAAGCAGCCGCAGGTACAGTTTTAAGTTTTAATGAAGACAAACGGCGTAGTTCTGTAATTTTGAGCACGTTTAATGAATTTTCTTCTTCTCTCTTTTAAATGGCTATCCACGATGAATTTAAACTCTAAAACGACTGTAATACACTTTTGCGCCGCGAAAATTAACTTGCAATAAAAAGAATCTTCCAACTGAAAATGTAACTGCGCCGTAAATCTAACTTTTAAATTCACAATTTTCATAAGAAACACTGAAATTTTCTTTTTTACAAATTTCTTTTTATCTTTACGGCAATGCTATTATATATTCTACAATGTTCACGCTGGACGTGACTTGTTTTTAAAAAAATGTACTGAGATTATAAATAGACAAAATTATGTGTCTGTCTTCTAAGGCCGGAAATTCGATGTTGAGAAGAAATAGACAATTTGGTAAAAATGTCTTCGACCCGCTTACGTGAGTTGACTTATCAAGAAGCAATTTAACCTTTTCTTTTCCGACATATTTTTAGCCGCACTGAAATGTCTTTCTGAAGCACATTTTCTGCCGGAGGTAAATGAAAAATCTCGGTTGAAAGTTTATTTAGGTTAATCCAATATTTTATTATGTTTTATAAATAAATTATAAGCTATATATAATTTTGAATAAATGAGCAAATCCATCAAAATTTTAACTTCTATATTTATTTATATAGTGCTAGAACTTTCAAATTATTATCCTAGAAAATTAATAAAAGAAATATTATTTTACGGACCAACACACACACAATACACATGAGCGCGCTTGCACGAAAACTTTTTTTTTAATAAAAAATCATTTCTTTGAACATACAAAAAACATATGTTCTCAATTTTGCTCATAGTACTTATGAGTGATAACGTAAACACAACGAATACTAATTCACTCTCCCTGCTGTTCGAATCGAACAGACTATTTTTGTTCTTGAAAATAATAGGATACCGAGCTAACATCCTACGCAATATTTTGTGTCAAATTAAAAGTTGAAGTAAAAAGATGTTCTCCAAATTATTTTAACGCCATTTACACAATATTTTTGCAAAATTGATTTCTTACGAATTTTCAGCAATTTTAGAAGATTGGATGATAACAAAATATTTAACACCGAGAATAAATAAAGGTAGGAAGTACAATCCCACCGACAGGGCTAAACAAGTTGTGTGAATGACGAATTAAGAGAATATCATTCAATACCCCACAAGACTCCCATCGCATTGTCTTCCCTCACAAGCAATCCCCTGCAAGAATTATTAACGTAATATCGGGACCTAATAACATTTATCCTACCCATTACCAAGTAAAAAAAAATGCTTAACAAACATAGTAGGTGCAGTGTGTAGCCCAACGCGCGTGCCTGCCAATCCGATCGTCCCAGCATGTGTCCACACGCTCGCGGCCGCAATTTGCCGAGTGATAGCACGACAACGCGCGCCTCCTCCTCGATCATCAAACAATTAGCGAAAGAGCGGCTCGATCGCTCTTTCCCGCGCCAGCGCGAAAAGTCAAACACGAGCTGTGTTGGACGAGTTATTGATAATTATTGGCCGCTCGGCTATTTTGGGGGGATAAGGAAGTTCCGACGATGGCGCACGTGCGAGATGTGACCTGATGAGTTGTACTTGTTGTTATATTTTTTTTCCTGGAATGGTAGAGGGAAATTTGTTTTAATCAAGGAAAGTAATTGACGAATTAAATAGAATGATAGAGAGAATTTTACATAATAAACACCGAAAATCAATCGTAATCAATAAAGAGACAAATCATATAGGAAAGATCGATAAAAACCTTTTTATTTTTGCTTCGTAACATTATCGCGCACAAAATACTTATTCAATTCGTATA
>JAPYZO010005066.1:0-10612 GCA_030522905.1 Torymus flavipes | reverse complement strand
ATAAAATCCTCATCGGCTTCTCACCTCCCGCAAACCCATCATCAACCCACCACGGTTCTACACCTCCGTACCAACTACCACTCCAACCTCGAATCCACGCACCACCGCCGTCTGAAATTCCACTCCCGCGCCGAAAAACGCGCAACCTCCGCGCTCCGTGTATACGCTCCCGCGCTTAAAACTAAATAACCGACGCTCGCGCTCGTAAAACTCGGCGCTCCATTACGGGACGCAATAAAGGCCCGAACTGCATAATGAATAGCGAGCATCCTCCGCTCCGTCGCCCGTTACGCCGGGATAATAGCCGAAAAGCGCGCTACGCGTGTAATTGCATAAATATTTCAGGCCAAGAAAGTATCTGCCGTGATAATCGCTATAAGAAAAGGTAGATACGTTGATTTTCGGGGGAGTTGCGTGCGTTGAGGTAATTAATTCCGACCAAGCATCGTCGCACGTAGTACGGCCATGCCGGAAGGACGATTGCTGAAAGAATGATGAATGTGATGCGTTGAAGGCTGTCGCTGTACGGCTTTGATTGGGTGGTAGTGTCTCGCGTGGCGACGATTTTTCGTGAAATTGGTTGGGGAGAATAATTTGGGTATTGACAAATGGCTTGGAAGCGATCGTTTTGGGTTATTTATGGGACATGGTATTAATTGATGTGGTAGGTTTGATTTTATTTTTAGAGGTATATATTTTTAGTATCAGCGTATTGAATGTATATTTTTATTATAAAAGAAACCTTCTATGTAAATTAACTTATTCTATGTAAATAGTTGTGT
Organism: Torymus flavipes; assembly: GCA_030522905.1. Taxonomy (NCBI): domain Eukaryota; kingdom Metazoa; phylum Arthropoda; class Insecta; order Hymenoptera; family Torymidae; genus Torymus; species Torymus flavipes. The sequence continues at coordinate 9,830 of JAPYZO010005066.1, read as the reverse complement.
ACTTATTCAAGATGCGCAAGAAAATGAATCAATTGTTAATTGCTATTTTATTTTCAACTGTTTTTGAGATATCCAAAAATGATCTTCTTTCTTTTCATTTCATTTTTAATCCCAGGAGCGGGCCGATAAACGTATAGTTTTTTAATGCCAAAACGACTATCTCTTTCAATCTTTCTAAGAAAACAATAAAAAAAAATAGGAATCATTGTCTTCAACAAAATAATGCCCTCATAATGCCAACACCACTTGGGATTCTCTTAACGCGTTACTATCGCCAATCTCGCCACGACAATTCTATTTGCACCTCCTCTCTCCCCAAAACAGATATCTATCTATTTATCGATCCATCGACGGTTATCGACACCGCTCTGGCATAATTCACGATCGCGCAAATACCTTCTCTCTTCCCGTTTCTTTCCCACGACGCGGATTAGCGCACAATTTAGATACGCTTGATTTACACGCGCGGTTTGTTTATGGTTCATTTAGGATTCATTTAATTATGACGAATGGGACTGGCGACCCGACAAATAAATCCGCGGGAACTGTTCGTCCTCCCCACTCTCGAACATTTGATATAATGAGATAGATGGACGGACCATTTGCCAGATCTACTATGAAACATTACCCCCGCGAATTAATCGAGAATGGCGGAACGTCGCACCGCGCCGTTTGATCATTATCGGGTCACGTAACTTTGTGGGCGGCCGTTGATACTTTCTTCGAGAATGCGTGCAAAATTAATCGGGTAGTTAGTAGGGAGCTTAGAAGAATATCAAAGTTGGAAAATGTCTGTTTTTTATTTGTTTTTTTTTCGTATGGCTAGTTCTCATGAGACTGGTAATAGAGAGTTGTAATCCTATAAAATGTTGGTGAAGGTTGTACAAATTATTCGATCAATACTTCTTCTCTTCGGATCAAAAGATACTGTTTAATGTGTGCGTATGCATAGCAATAACGAACGAAGAGTTTTAATTTAATTTCGAAAAAAAAATACATCACAAAGGATTCTTGTGGAAGATATACTCAGCTCGAACGTAGGAAGTTAAAACGAGTAGCAAAAGACAGGGAGAGATACAAATGTAACCGAAGAAAAGAAGCCCGTAAGAAGCGGCAAAGATGGAGCGCGAGTCGTTACTGAAAAGAAAGATTCTCTTTAAAGAAGAGAAGGAACGCAATTACGCTAAAGAAATGACTGCGGAGGGAAGAAAATAATTGAGAACCCAACTACTTACGAGACCTATGTCTCGCAAAGAGAGACAGAGTAGCCATATTTGTGAATGAACAGATGGTTGTGTGGTTCTTGCTTTTATGTTTCTTCAGAAAAAATTAAAAAATCTATTAATTTATATTTGTAAAATTAGAAAACGTTTAGCGACAACTTATGTGATATGTTTTAATCGAAATTAAAAAACTTTTCCATTTTCAATTTATCATACTATTATTATACTGACAGCAGCATTTTTGGCGTCACGACTGATCCCAATAAAAATAGCCAATAAAGTTATAAAGTAATAATTTAATTACGGGTAAAAATAAGAGCTTATACAAAAATTCGCGGAATGATGGCTTGTCTCACCCCGACCCTGACGTAATCTGCTTAACCATTACCTCGTCCTCGATAATAGACGACAAACATTATTTGAGATCCCGCGAACTTCGGTCGACACTCCCGCGCATGGGTTAAAATTTATGCCAATCAAAAGTTATTTTAATGCCCCTCGCTCGCGCGCGCGCATCTCGCACGCGTACGAGATTACGTTGAAAACTTCACCCCACGGCTTATTATTTCCACTCGCTACCCTACTTTCGATAACTTTACCGGTCATACTTCGGCCACTCGCTTAGAATGGATCGTATCCTGGTTAATTAAGTCCATCATCTCCGTTGCTCGAGCGAATGAAAAATGGCCGTGAAGGGCAAAAACAAAAATATTTCATACTTGCGGGTATTCAGATGGAGGGCGAGGAGGAGGCAAATTGCATGAAACGCTTCCTCGCTGCATAATTTCGGAAAGAAACTACTGCATAACTCGAGAGGAAGAGGGAGCACGAGAGAGCAAAGGCATTTCCCAAACGATTTTAGTTGAGGGAGCAGCGGCAGCCGCCGACGGGGAAAAAAGCTCCAGGAGGAGAAAGAGGGAAAGAGAAGAAACCTGCAATACTTCCACTCGGTCAGACTAAAAAATCAGTCCCTCTTTCTCTCCCTCTCGGCGGCGTAAATTCCTCCGAGTCGGCGAGAACCGCTTCCCAGGCGATATTTTCCGAGGCACGCAGCGAGCGAGCGCAATATCGACAGGCGTTAAATTACGCGACAAATTGGAGCGGTGTTTAACTGTAATGCCGCGCGCAGCCGCCGCGCTCCAATAATTGGAGTAAAGACGTCAAGTGGTTGCGGCTGCGCGCGCTCGCCGTGAGAAGAATCATCCTTCGTCTTTCTTTTTTTCTTGCCTGTTTTTTCCTCTCTTCTATCCTTCTTTTTTTGCCTTGCCCCGCTGAGAAAGAGGGCGGAAAAATCTCGGACGCAGCGGAGTAAACGGTAGCGACGGTAGCGGTGCGCTCGTAATTGCCGGCATCTGGCGAAATTGATTGAGTTGAAGTAGAGCGCGGTTGGTTGGCGGTCGCGCGCTGTGTGGTTGGCTGCGAATTTTTGATCTTCTCGGGTGACAGAGTATAAAGTGGCTTTAGTATATATGAGAGACGGTGGACGTGAACTATATTGAATTTTAGCGAGCCTGTGCGCTAGTAAAACTGATGTTGGCTTGCATGAAAATATTTGTGTAATAAAATGTGCGCTTTATTTTAATCTTCAATAATAAAAATTGGATGAATTATGTGTTAACCCTTCCTTTAATGCTGTTGATAAATTATTATCAGAGACGGTTGTCTATTTTCGATCCCTTACTGTCGCAGAAATGAAAACGTTCAATCATTCAAATCCAGTCATATCATATTCAACAAACGATGTCGATCCTCCTTGTCACATCCATTTCTCGAACAATCGACTAGATGATCATCCCAATTCCTACGAATCTGACATTTACCACGCTTCTTCTTCCCACATACATTCTCGTATTACAGTAAAAACAGCGCAAAAAAAGCGCAGACGAAGTAGCTCAACTCCCGACCACTCGTTACAGCGACGTCAGCGTCCACGCTCGAAAAGTTCGAAAAAGATGCCAAATAAGCTGATTAAAAGGTTTTTGCTACCACTCTCTTTATCACATGTCTGGTATGTTTATTCACGCTCGTCGAAATTATTTCGCGCTCCGCTAATGTCAGGACCGTATTTGTTCGTTTAATAAGCGTCGTGTTACGTCACGCCGAGAGAGCGGGGGCGGGAGGTTCTTTTGACGCGCGCGTGATCAAAGGCAATTCCGGAGCGGCCAAAGGGGAGGAGGAAAGTTGGTTATGTCATCACTGATTCGGCTTTATGATTTTTTTTTCCTACGGGGAGAATGCGGGGTGGATGATGGGAGGTCGGTACGTGATGTGCCTGAATTAGAAAAGTGAGTTTTCGTGTCGTTTGTGGTTTTTTGAAAGGGGGGGAGGGGTGAAATTTTCGGGACTACGTGCGGTTGTTATTCCGGCCGATGATAAAATGTGAGAGATGGCAGTCGTTAGGATAATGTTCTCCAAGTGAAAAAGTTCGTTAGATTCAATATTGAAATTCTAATACATTTAATCAGTAATATTGGGGTATCGTTTAATAACATTCTGGAAGATCGCGTTTTATTGTACTTTCAAATTATCAAAAGCCTTTAATTATTAAGAACATTTCACTATTCTTCATCTTAACCCCATACTCACACAACACAATAGTAGAACCTACCTATACAGCGACTTTTTCCAGTACAAACGGAGGTCATTCGGGAGGGTGGTATATCGGAACCCGAGCGATTACGGCGAGCACCGCCGTTAAATACGCCGCGGAAAATTGGATTTGAAATTCTTATTTCGTTCTCGCGTAGACGCGACCTTTCCATCCCTCTTTCCTTCTCTCTCTCCCTCTCTTGCCACCCTCGGGCCGTTTTTTTCCTCGAGAGCATCTTTCTTGCGCCCCGCGCTTTTCTCGCTTTTGTTCATATCGCGCAAAGAAACTCCCTCGAGCTAAATACCGATGTCAGCGTTTTTGTCCCCCCGACTGCCGCTTCCGCTGCTGCTCTTTCGCTCTGACCTATTAGTCTTGAATTTTCGAGCTGCAGTTACGTACGTACGTGGATGTAGTGGGCGTGTATATGTATACTTGAGAGAATAAGTGATAACTCGGAGTAATGGGTGTGAGATCCTTAGTAAGTTTGTAATACGTTGAAAGAAGAGAAGAAGGTTCACAGCCAATTACACTGTGTCCACGTGCACGTCTTTGCAAACAAATTTTTAATTGTCAATTTGCAAATCAAATAACAAACTTGTTTGTTGATATCAGCAGCGCGCACGTGCATGCACACACACATACACGCACACGCATACGGCTACGCATCAGTATTTCTAACGAAGTAAACACCAGATACGGAGAAACAAGGTAAAAACGTGGAGCTGAGAAAAGGAAGAAAAGCTAGTCCTTCGTGCCCGCGCGCGCACAGAAATTTTTTCCTCTTACCCTTCTCTATACACACTTCTCCTCCCTCTCTCTTTCTCTCTCGACCGCAGCGTAATGAGATTTGCCTGGCAGAGAGAGAGAGAGAGAGAGAGAGAGAGAGAGAGAGAGAGTATGCGCGCGCGGCGCACCGCGGGATTGAAGGAACTTTCCCTCGTTCGCTCGGCAGTGTCGACAAACATCCTTTGATTCACCGAGGCTTAATATCGCATTATTAAAAAAGAAGTGGGCCGCGAGGCACTCGACAGTGGACTGCTGGATTTCTCTCCTTCCTTCCTTCCTTCCTTTCCCGGTTCTCTCGAGTGGCGCGCTCACGTTTTTCTACAGCTGAGAGGAAAGCGTTAATCTGGATCTTATTAGATTCGCGCGATTCGCGCAGCGCGCGTGATTAATTAATTCAAGCGCGTGTACGGCGTTTTTAATTTCGCCAAAGTCGAGAGAGAACGCGTGAGGTAATGGGTTTCGGCTTTCTCTTTTACGCTCGTGCGACAAAGATTTTTACGTCACGAGCACATGGTTGACGGATTGTTAACTGGAAGTATACTACCGTGTCGTCTGAATAAATAAAAGTACGCCTGCGCTTCTCTCTTTCTCGCACGCGTGGTTGTTTGTCGGGCGGATTGAGAGTGGGCGTGGAAAAAGCGTGGAAAATCGAAGGAAAGAGTCGGGCAAGGTTCGTCAAATATTAAAATCAATTAGGCGAGAATTTTTCATCTTCTAGCCGCGGGGCTTTCGAATCAATCAAAAACTTATATGTGAAATACTTGGTGAAATGGGGCGCGCATTTCCGATATGTGCATGTATACAGCTCTGGTGGAGCGGCAAACCAAGTCGTCTAATTAATTGAATCGAGATGCATGCCTCTGCGACGAATTCCCGTAGCTAAGGGCTGCCCCGCGAGCCCCATTGAGAAACCGATACCCCGGGAAATCGAATTAGCCGCAGCGACGAGTGTACACGTCGAATTAATTCCTGTAAAAAGCGAAGTGTAGATGTATAGATATAGGTATCGGATAGCGTAGCCGCGCGTTCGTGTTTATATCATTCGTGACAATGTTTGACGATATTGGGGGGTCCGCCTTGTGATATGGATACTCTAGTAGTACATCCTTGTCAATGAGTCTTTTGACATGGTTACTATGCGCGAAGTGAAGATGAATATTATTTTAAATTGCTTCAATTGAAATTTAGACATAACATATTATGTTTTTGACGGATCGTTTAGTGGGAAAAAATATTTCAGGTGTGTTTTTGTTTTGCTCGCGTTAATAATCGAACGCTATTTTTCGGACGTTTTGATAAAAAGCAAAATATGTTTTAATCAAATGGATGTTGAAATGATTGAATATTGACGGATTTAAAAATAAAAATTCTTCTGCGTTCTACGTTTAACTGCGTGAACTATCCATTGGAGAAATAAAAGCTTACTGGTTTACAGATTACCGGCGAAATGTAAAAACAACATGCATCACAATTATAACTTTTATCCACGACCTACATATACTAAATTCTGCTAAAATAACCAAAAATAAACACGTTTCAATGCCAAACCACTCGTTCCGCCCGCACTCCATACTCGCTTGACACTTAAAAATCTGTCATCCGCGAACCCTGAATCCCTTCGCGAAAAACCGTCCCCACTCTCGACGCAAGACTCCGAAAGAAGCTGTTTACCCGAGAACATCCTCGACGCTCCTCCAACTGTCGTCGCTCGATCATATCTCTCGCGCGCACTCTCGCGCGTCTTTGACAGCTCTTCCGCGCTCCGTCTTCGTCGCTGTCTCGACGCGCGCTCAGGATATAAATCGTTCCGAGGACGCGATTAATTAAAAATTTGACGGCCGCGTGTATATACGCCTCCGCCATCCTTCTTCGCTCGGTCTTGAGGAAAGAGGTGTCGGGGTTTTTTGCGAGAGGTAGAGAGAAGATGGGTATACACGACGAAGTTTCGCTGTAAACATCGGGGAGACCGAGGAGGAGTTTTCAAGTTTCGCGAGGTATTGTCACGTTCCCCTCGTTTTCAGACGGTGCGGGATTTTTAAGCTTACTTCGTATGAAGAATGTATAGTATGACTTTTTTTTGTTAGTTGGTTTTGTTTTGTTTTTTTTTTTATGTATTTTAATGTGTTTGTATATATAATTTTGAGAAATTGAATATATGGCAGCTTTAATACCAACCTGTGCTTAACTTTGATTACGACAAGAATATACTATTACATGGCAACAGTAGTTTATTTAAATCCCGTGCGCAGCTTAACGCACTTTGCTAACAATTTAAAACGTGCTAAACGATCATTCTGCAATCTCTTGTTTCCAGACATTTAGTTTTCCAGTAATTCACGTTGTTATCTACCTTGCTGCAGTTTACAAACGACATTCTACCTCAGCTGCGCCGCGCGATGTAATTTCTTCGGCAACAAAACACGATTTCTACTGAAACTCGAAACATTGTTATCTTGGAACGGTATAACGCTTTAAAAAAAAAGAACGAAAGAAAAAAATCAGATCAACCATATTTAAACTCATTCTCTCCGTTCACGACTCATTACCCGGCGCACGGGGCCGTTAATCCCATCACTTCGTTCAAAATCCGGCCGCAAGCGCGCGCATTTAAAACCCTCGCCCTCTCTTGTGACCCAAAAAAGGCGCGGCCAAAAATGGACGGGGCTCGTTCCGTTCGGCCTCGCGCGCGCGCACACGTACACACAACCACGTTCCTCTCCTTTGTCGTCCCCGAGCTCCTAACAGCTTTCGGCGGCATTGTTGTATCAACCGTACACACGCTCTCTCTTTCTTCCTCTTTCTCTCGCTTTTTTGACGCTGCACGTGCCACTTGTTCGTCTCTCTCTCTCTCTATTCCTCTCTTGCTTTTTCCACGTTTCGTCTTTCTTGCCGCTCTCGAGTGAGAGAGCGGGAGAAACACTTCGCGGGACGCCTTGGGAAATGCTCGGAGGTATACGTCGTCGTCGAGAAGATGGAGGAAAACTATCCCTCTCTTTTTTATTCCCGAGCGCTCGCGACACACTCCTTTCTTTCTCCCTCCCGCGAGCGAGCTTTTCTCTCTTTTTTCCATTGCCACCGACGCCGCCCCGCGTGTATCGAGTTTTCATAACTTTTTATTTCCTGCGCGCGCGCGGGAATTTCTTTCGTTTTATTCGTAGTATTGTTGTACGCCCGAGCGCAGAGTTTTTTTTTTGTTTCGCCACGGTGAAGCTGTAATTTACGCGCGAACGTTTGATTTCGAACGCCAATGGCTGGCCGTCGTGGCAAACGTTGTGAATAAGTGTTATGGCCGGATTTGTGATGGAAATATTTTCGCGTTGAAAGAGTCCGTAAAGCGGTATTTAACCCTTTGAAGTCTATATTCTTTTTAGATGTATATTTTTCTTTTTCTCTGCAAATGGCTTTTCATTTGAAAAGCTTTTTTTTAAGACTTGGTTTTACAATTGAAGTGATAATATTTATGAGAATTCAATGAAAAATGTATGTTTATGATCAACGATATTGTAATCGACACATTTATAGGTAAAACTTTGAAGGATTTAACATTAAATGATAGTAACTGACAACAGCAGTAAATACATTCATATTTTATTCAAAGAATTTATAATTTATTGATTTATTATTATAGATTTAAATGCGACTGTTTACCTCTAAACCATAAACTGTTGGATTTTCTGGTAATATTTCATTCATCAAAACAGCTATTATCAACTTCTCGAAATCAAAAATTAATCCCGCTGTTATTAAACAGCGCCGAGAATATCCTATCTATTACCCTCTAGATTGGAAATAATACAAAAGACGTAATTTAGCGCCGCGAGTAATGAATAATTCTTATCAGAATTATCGTCCCTTTTACGAGCTCTCTGCTAGCGCGTGTCATGACGTAATAGAGACAGACAGCGGGAACGTGATTCCGTTTCAAATTACGCGCTCTCGCAGCCCGACAGTAATTGCAGGCAACGTCCAGCGCCACCCAGCGACTCAACGCTCATAATTGATACATAGAAATATTTAGCGCGTGCAATCAAATAGCGCAAATACAATGCGAAACAACTCTTGAGGCCGCGCGCGTATGCGCAGTTGATATTTTACACGCGCGGTGCTTATACAGTGTGCGCTTTGTGGAAAACATTTTTATCGGTTTTCGCGACACGAGCGTGCCCGGGAATGTCAACAAAACGCGAGAATGCCCATGAGCTGCGTGCGTAGGCTAGAAGGAGAGAAAAGCACCTGTATTCGTAACTCATACCCTTGTTTGATAGTATAAAGCAAACTATGGAATAAACTTGATCCCCCTTTACCGCCGAAAAACGGTCCGTGGAATCTCGGTCAAGTTAGCAAAGTTTAGGGTTTCCGTTGCCAGATTTGTCGGTGGAATTTTCTTTCTTTTATGTCATATATTTTTATATGAAAAATAAAGGTAGTAGTATTTTTCGATTGAAACATTAATTTAGTAAAGTAGATAGCTTGAGGTGAATTTCTTCTTGGGTCAAAAAATGGATTGTTTCCTCCAAGAGAATGCTTTGTGATAGTAATTTTTGAGTTGTTCTAAAAACATGTTATAATTGTTTTCCGAGGTGTTAGGAATCAAAATACATGGTTTTCGAAAAATGCCTGTATGGATGTGTGTGTGTGTGTGTGTGTGTGTGTGTGTGTGTGTGTGTGTGTGTGTGTTTGGGTCTGGGTGTACGCCTGAATCTCAGCTTCTACACGGTCGATTTTAACCGGGTCTCATTTATTTCGTTTTTTTTTGTGTGATGGCGGGTCAAAAATCCGTTTTTTGATCGAGCCGATAGGTTTTTGTTTTATTTCGAATTTTTTATTTTCTCAAAATTTATTTTTGCTTTTTTTAATGATAGGATCGAGATTTTTTAATCGGATTGGTAGCATTCGAAAGGGAATTATTAAAAAATTAAAATACCTATATTTTCTAAAAGAAAATTTTTAGCTATCACGGTTCTTTTGTTTTTAACAAAACCACGTTTTTTTTTTTAAAGCTTATAACTTCCAAAGTTAACGGTCAATTTTTCTCCAAAAAATCATGATAATGCAGAATATAAATAGCTATAATCTGTAGAAATTTGAATTCATTCTGTTGGTTAGTTTTTGAGAGAAAAAAAAAAAAAAAAAAAAAAATGAGTTTTGTATGTCCAATGATTACGGGAGTAAAATTGACTTAATCGCTTTAAAATTCCTTGTAGAGGTAGATTTTGGATAGCTCTCAGCTT
>JAPYZO010005065.1:0-10612 GCA_030522905.1 Torymus flavipes | reverse complement strand
TCCTGGAACAGGGGTTCAATATTTTTTGCTCTAAAACACGATATTTCAATTTGGAACAAATCCGTGACCCAAAGGTTATGCACTCTCCTTGTAAGTGCATCGCGCTTTTAACCTTTTTTCGCAAAAAAAGCTTACATGAGCCTCAAAGCGTTTTGGCTAAATAATTTTAATCTCAAAATGTTCACTTCACCAAAATACTCTCCACTCCAGCACTCACGCGTACAAACGCGTATCGCTTACGTGTCGCCCAGGTGCTCTGAAAAAACACACGCCTCAACCAAAAAGAGGAGAAGCAAAAAGAAGCGCGCAGGCTAAATAGACCGAGAGCTCGTGTGACCTCGCAGCCTCTCTCACTCTTTCGCGTCATTACGAATTCAATAGAGCCGCGTATCGGTCTTTAATTGCAATAAATGCATCGTCGATTCGATGAAACCTACTCGCTCGCGAGCGCACTTTGCGCAACTGTACCTTATACCTCTCGCTCGTGCACGTGCGGCACACACATGCACATAAAACACTGCAGGTGCCTCTTTATGCGCGCGCGCTCGCTCCGGGCGCTCCTTCATTTAAATCATTGAACGCGAGCTAGCGAGCGAACGAATGGCGGGGCAAACAATAAGCCGGCAGGCGCGCAGGAAGGCTGCTTTCGCCTCCCCGGCGTTATTGATCATTACGTGTGCACACGGAGGTTGCGCGACGTGTACCGATCCCTTGCCGCCTTCGTGAATGCGAAATATATAAAGTTGCGTGTGATGCGAGAAAGAGAGTGCAGAGTCTGTGTGCGCACGTGTATATGAGTTTGTTGGAAAAGGAATTGTTTAGCGGCGCAGGCTTTCACTAGGTCGGCGAGATTAGCGCTTGTTAAGTCTTATTTTCAATAGAATATTTAGTGGCTTGAGTGCTTGCGTTCTTCGGATCGAGAGATTATTTTAAGAATATTGCGTATATTTTAGATAACTTTAAATTAAGAAAACGAGAATTCAGAGTGTTGAAAACATTATTACTATCTAACGTTAGTATAGGAAAACGGTATTTATAAAATAACATCTATAATTGTGATGGCTAACCTATATGCAACTTCAGCTATTGTTCAGGTGATTTTTTGCTCTTATCAAAATTTTGGTGACTTAAATGTTTTCGGTGTTTTAGCCTACCGAATGTGACCTAAATATTTTCGGACACAGGGTGATAATAAAGCAAATGTAGCAAACCCGCAGTTTCTCGCCGTATCCGAGACACACAGAGACCTGAAAGATGGCCCTGCTCTAAATTTTTGCATCATCAGAATAGAGGTATGGATTTCGAAAGCGAGTATGGAAAAGGTGTAACTCACTTGCTGGATCAAAAAGATTGCAGATGGATACACCTCAAATACACAGAAAAAACATGTTAAAAATGTTTCTTCAAAAATACGTTGATTTTAGAATTATTTATTGTTGATTTGCTCATGAGTTTGCTTGTAATCATATTATAGACTGTTAGCATTTTTTTTTTGGCAATTCCTACATTAATTAGTTTAACGTCAACCATGCATGTGACTCTAATTTTAGATATCCAATTCACGATATCTGTAAAACCGTTTCAATTGAAATGGCAATCTCATTATTCATCATATACCTAATTACATCATAATCGAGTTGCGCCGCATTTAAAAGAGTATAAAATTTAATAAACACCATCGTACAAACTCGGGCACAGATAACCAAAAAGGCATCCCGAAGTATTAAGTCCACCCTCCCTCTCTTGCTCCTTTATTATTTTCTCCATATAATTTTTTTTTTTCGGTATACACAGTCCAAGTATATATATGAGCGTATTTATTTTGCCTCCTTTCGACTGCAGTTTAATTCTCGCCTGTATACTCGCCGTCATTATTTTAAGTGATAAAAAGCGCTGCGTGAAAATTTCGTAGAACAACATCAATGATGAAAGCCATGCCCCGCGGAAAATATAGGAATTATGAGCTCGTCGCGTGCATACGCCACCTGTTCTTTGTTCAGGGTGACGTGCGTACACTGGTATAAAAGTGATGGGCTTGCGAAGTGCATAAATTGCTCGTAATTATTTCGAAGACTTCAGTTCAACGAATTTTTAAGAGCAGCAATTTCTCGTTGAAGCAGATGGAGTAAAAAGTTCTTTTTTGTCAATCAATGATCAAAATTAAAAAGTGAATACTGAAATTGCTTATGTTTACAAAACGTGATAGATATGGGTGTACATATGAAGCAATTAATTAGCCGGTATTTATTAACAACACAGCTCGGTCCAGTATTTAACTCGAATTTCACCATTGATAAACACGTTAAACGTCCTCTATTAGCTGTGTATAGACCTCTCGCAAACTCTCCCATAAACAATAAATACTCCATATTCGAGATTAACTGTCGCGTCCCATTGCCGCCAAATATTTGCTGCCAACTCCTGGCCCTTTTGTCAATTGCGTGATAAAGTGCACCGGTACCCCAGTCGTCACCTGACACTCGTTAGTTCGAGCCCCGTATATTATAATGGGGGCGCAGGTAAAAGTCTTGGTATTCTTTCTCTCTCTCTCTCTCTCTCGTTCTTTCTCTCGCGCCGCACACGCGTCCTTCGCAATATCGCGTTGGCCTCGTTGCGTTCGCGAGTCACGAGTCGCCGCTCGCGTCATTTGAAATGCAAAACGCGAAATAATCAAATAATGCCCGCGTCGTGCGTACGCGCTCGTGCGCTTATTTACTTTGCCACGCGCCGCTACCTTTATGGCAAATATTTTTCCGACTTTTAATTGCCCCACGTCCAAAAACGCGTTCGTCCCGGGAATTGCGCGTACGTTTACAATCATGTTTGTTTGCTCGCCTGGAAGAGTTTCGTCGGATTTTTTGTTTTTATTTATTTTTTTTTCTTTGGCTGTGTTTGGGCTGCGCGCGCAAGTTTTAATTACCTTCGGCACGGTGAGAACACGCCCGTTATTGGCCGAAGAACAGCCGCGCGGCGTCCCAGTGCTTTGCAAAGTTTGCCAACTTTGGACTTGGTTGCGGTTTGTAGAGGCTATACCTACGCGCCGGAGCGCGCGCTCGTAAAGTTCGCACCGAAAACCAACCGCGATTTTGCGTAATAAATCTGCGGGCCTGTTAAGGATGTTGACTGGGATAACTATTATTTATTGCTTTTTAGATTATCGAGTTAGTTGAAGAGATGTATTAAATGGGCGTTGAAATTTATGTGAATTATATTGCGCATACAATAACGTTTTATTAATGTTGAGTGGTAATGCTTTTTGTTATATGTATGGAGGTTATGATTGTATTAATCTCAGGTAATATACAAGTGACACCTTCAAAATTTTATTTTATGTAAATTACATTTTACATATAAATTAATGTAATTATACGTGTCAAAAGGAATGTTCAAAATTAAGGGGCAGTCCGGGTGATATTTTAGTCAAGTCTTACAAAAATTGTATACATCTGAAATTTTTGCTTAACCCTCTGCGTACACATTTCATTTTTCTCTCCCGTTTCCTAGGCACACATATTAGGCTAACGCGTCAACTTTGTAGGCGTATAATATATGATAGGTACGAATAGGGTTAATTCTTTGACTTAAATTTTGCGTTATGCTTAAGGCTTAATGAATTTATATAGGCAGATTAATTCTCTTGTAAGCAAGTGAAAATGATTCGGAAAAGTTTGAAATTATTTTAAAACCATATTTTTCACATATTTTAGCTACTTGTATATGTCTAATTAAGCGTTAAGTGGGCCCGAGGAAATGGTGTGTAGCCAAATTATATGTATAAGTCGAATCACCTCGAGTTATTTGTATGTGTTTCAAGGCATTTCAGGTTGATCGAAGAATTAATTATAAAGAGAAAGCATATCAAACTTAGAAACATTATTTCAATTAGATATTTCTGAAAAAACGCTACCTCAATTGTTTCTATCTTTACAGATTCATAAGTATACATCGGAAAACGAATTGTGAATATTTTGACCTCTTTAAGATATTTCACAGACCTTCCTTAACATATTTCGTCTGAAATAACTGTAGAGGAGCTTTACTCCTCTCAAGATGGTTCTATAATTGGTATATATAGATCCCAAAAATAGAATATTTCCCAATAACTGGTTCTCACATTGCAAGGTGAGAATTGATATAGTATATCAAACAAGTATTATAAATAACGGAAACCAATTTTTGAACAAAATTTTATTTCACTTATATAACATCTATCGTCAATTTGGAAAATGATTCAACGAATCATCACTACCCCTTTCTCTTTTTTCTCTTCAATTTTAATTTGGAAAGGCTCATTTTCATCTTTTCACGATTTAATTACGAGATATCGTGGGACAGTTTGAAAAATTTTCAAAATCTGAAAAGTTACAGGCAATTGTTTAACTGAATTTAATGAATTCACATCATAATTGTACAAAACTTGTTGAACAGTAATTGTCTGTAACTTTTCAGATTTTGAAAATTTTTGTATTCTTCCCACGACATCTCGTAATGAAATTTTACAAAGATGAAAACGAGCCTTTCCAAATCAAAATCGGAAAGAATATGAAAATGGCATAGAGACGAGTTGTTAAATAATTTTTCAAATTCACGATATCTATTTTATAATTATCATTAAAATTTCATAAAACCAAATTTTTCTTTACTTAAAATACTTGTTTATTATCCTACATTATTACACACTTCGTAATATGAGAACACCTTCTGTTCTTGAATATAAACGTGACAATATCCTCACAGTATCATTGAAAAATAAAGAAACCGGAAGGTATTCAGCATGTCAACAAATACATGCGGGGGACGGAAAATTTGAATAAAAGAAAATTATCACGAAAGGCGCTACATGCGTCGCGTTGTGTGTGACGGTACCCAGAGAACAAAAGCCTCCGGGGGCTGAATAAGAAGGTGGAATATATTCAAGCAATAAGCGAGAAAGGCTTATAACACGACGCAAGGGCCGTGCGCGCATGCGCCTGCAAGTATACGTGCTTGGTGACTCTCTCGAATAACAGCAGCGAGTTCAAGTATAAAACTCTCGACTCTCTTCGCACGAACTGCTGTCGCTGATTCTTCTCCACTTGTCACCTTTTTATGATAAAAAGTACCTTTCACCCCGGGTTTAGCGAAGTCACTTGCAGTTATAAATGCTCTTCTCTTTTTTACTCATGTCTCGTTTCTATACTGTACCTCATGTATTACTTTCGGAAATATATATTTCGCGCCATGCGGTACCCTAGTGCGAGTTTTATGTTCAGGCAGGTGGCGATTGGCCAAACCTGGTCCAGTGCTTCAACGCGTTTTTAACGAGACATACCACGCGTACATGGGAAAGTTGTCTTTTTTTTCAAACGTGAGTTATTATTGCGCCCTCAAAAAAGTACACCCGCTGCGCGAGGCCATCGTTGTAATAGACACACGTACATACGCGTACATCATACATTTCGTTGACTTTGGGAAGGCCATTTTTTCACAGACGCCGGCACGCCGGCATAGTCGATATGCGTATTGCGATTCAATAACTCACTTTCGTTTCGGCGCGAGTGCAGTCGTTACTCGCGAAACGCGCTGAAACGAATCGTCGATGGGTTGCGAAACAAATGGAATCGCTATTTTTTTTTCTCCTCTCCCGCTGGCTCGCGAGAGATTTTAAATAGCGCAATAAATTATTCGGGTTATTATGAAGTATCTGACACAGAGGGCAATATTAACACGATTCTTTCGCGAATAGATATATCGAGCATATTTTATTGGATATTGCTCTGCAAAAAATAGCCTTGTACGAAACTCGTGATATTTATATAATTTATTTCTATGGGATATAAAATAATATAAAACGAAATTGCCATTTATTAAGCTTTATTCTTCGGCATTTTCAATGTGTCAGTGCACAATGTATATGTTTTATCCGAAACAATGATTCCTTGAACAAGTTTTTTTCCTGCCAAGTTTCCGCTGAAAACACACGCAATTCCCTCTGGTGCTCGCTAAATCTCTTCATCCGCACAGCGTGTACGTTCTATAACGTTTCTGAACAACTGACCTCGAGAACTTTATAACAGCGTCTCTGGCAAAGAAAGCTGTCTCTCTCCCTCGCTCGCGTTTTAAAAGCGTCGAAAAAGCTTTGCCGCGCCCGGTTTGAAGAAGGTGAAAAAAATAAACGCGGCGGCCCGCGCTCTTTCAAAGAAAGCTCGCACGCGCGGCCGCGAAGAACATACCCCTTGCAAAAGCAATCGGCTTTTCGAGCGCAGTCAAGTTCAAGTGTGGAAAGTCGCGCACCTGCTTCTGCCTCTTCGCCTCGCTGTACTATACTGTTCCAGAAGCGCTGGTAAATATGTTTTCCTGAATTTCCCCGGGGCGCGCGCGCTCGCGCCGAACATAATGGATTGTGCAACGCCCCGGCAGAAGAGAGGGACGCTTTTGTGTCGGATTCCGTTCTCATAGCGCGCCGCTGAAACTCGCATAGCGTATAGATATAGGGCGACCATCTTTCCTCTCCTACAATTCGCGAAGTGTATAAGTGCGCGCTAGAACTTGTCGGTGGATTTAGTTTGTGTCTCTAACTCACGAAGACGGGGATGTATCCGTTGGCCCTTCGGGCTTGGTGTCTTTATTCGTGTATCAAAACGTATTCGCTGTCAATAGTGAATAATACTGAGACGTTTTCATTTCATTCATAAAATGAAGGACCCAGGGCTCGGACAGTACAGCGCGCATGAGTTTTATGCTTTTTTTATTGAAAAAAAAAGAAAAATTTAATACAAAGAATTTTATACATGAATAAGAAAATAAATTTCCCAATCCGTATCACGGACACATCCCCGGACACGAAATAACCCATTCGTTGTTTAAAAAATATAGAGTCGTATATTTTCCGTTCGTGATTAACCTATTACTTTTTATGCTTTAAAATAAAACAGTCATCAAATTATCTTTATTCACGTGTAATTAGATCGAACGATTTTTAAAACGTTTTTCCTTTATTTGACTTAATTAGTAAACAAATCAAAATCTTAAATTATAGGTAACATGAATAAAAGTAGTAGATGTTTTATTACTCATGATATATAGTCAAAATAATTACAAGAAAAGTCATTTAATTATCACCGGAACATTCTTTTGTGTTATAATACCGTCTGAATCTTTAAAAGAATTTTACCGAAAGCATCGACAGGTTGCCTGGGCATAAAATGCAACGGCTTCTTCAGCATTCAAGTACGCGAACCGCACCTCCGGACCGACATCTTTGAAGACGCACACATGCACTCGTCGAACGCGAAAGAGAGTGAAGAATTTCTCTCTCTTTCTCCGCCAGGGTCATGAAACATGCATGCTCTCGTTCTTTCTGTCAGTCAAAAGATTGTTCTTTCGGTCCAAGGTTGGGGCACGCGGATAAAAAAGTCTCGAGACGAAGAAGTCGTGAAATTCCTTGGAACGACAGCGTCGACGAGGAGGACGCGAGAAAGAGAGAGAGAGAGAGGCAGGCCTTGGCTCGCAGTGTAGTGAATGTGCAATGTGCTCGCAGGAGGTGTTTCGAGCAGAGAGTAATCGCATTGATTAGATTGTCTTTACGTTCGAGCGATCGCTCTAAATTCGCGCAGCGCGCGTGTGTTTTCACCGCGGAGCGAGCGCGCGCTTGTCGAGAAATCCGAGGAGCAAACGAGGAGTCACGCTTTCGGGCGAACGAAGCGCGCGCGTAACTTGGCATTTCGAGGCGCAGCTGATGCTCGTATTTCTGATTGTTCACTTTCGCGCTGAGTATTTAACGGTTTAAATCGTGCCTTTTCACTGCCACAATTTTATGTATTTGCCTCTATAGTTAAGCAAACGGTAGCGAGTATATATGCATAATCAGTCTATAGTGGAATAAACAACATTTTAATGTTAAAGGTTGACGTTGAAAAGGATGCTATTAAAAAACTACATTCTATTAAGCCCGTTGAAAATACAGCCGCGACAGGTCAATAAATTAGAGGCAATCGAGTGTTGCAGCCTCAAAGAAATTTATACGTTTCAACGCTTCATGTTTCTTCTTATCGTGGCGCGAAAAAAGTGCCTCGCAGCAGCAGCGATACTTTTCAGTTCGGAGAATCTAGCGCTATTCCCTTGATTAAATCTCGCGATTCAATCTTCGCCGCGGGTGTAAATCGGCGTTTCCTTCGAGACATAAATCCCGCCAACAAACATCGCTTCCATTTCCATTTCGAGAGCTCGAAAAAAAAAAGAATATATAGCGTGTACAACTACACTAATATAAATATAGGAGAACATCGAAAACATAATGTACTTATTTTAGTGTCATATTTTTCAAATGAAACCTCGTTTTATTTTTCCCAACTATATGCAAGTTTACCACTCAATTCCCCATACCCAGTGAAAAATATAACTAAATTGATACTTTCTTTTACCGAAAAGCTCAGCAAAGCCCAACAGATCATAGACTTCCCAGAAAAAGCCATCCTAATACCAATTTCTCCGACTTTCCCGAAAAAGAAGCAGCTATGCGCGTGCGCGCGTCACCGCCGTAGCAGAGGCTCACGTTATAATCTCTCTCGCGTAGCTGTCCCCCTAGCAACATCGATAAAATAGAATTTTAAACATTCGCCGAGGCAAAAGCTCGCACCTGAGCGCGCGCCGATATCCCGAAAGCCTTGGACGCTCGCCAGCGAGCCAGCTCGGGATTCGCCGTTTGTAATTAAGCGTGATTTGTTACCTTTGCGCGATGCGCGCGGGGGAGTTAGCGCGCGCATACATGCACGTAGGCTCGGAGAAATTTTCTTGGCTGGCGCACCCGATAGCGCGCGGTAATTGCGCTAAAAAATAGCCATGTACACGAGTGCGCCCCCGCGCCTGTGCAAGCGGGGAATATAAATCGAGCGGCCCGCGAGTGCTAATGGGGATTTAATATTTTCAAATGCGAAATGTAATTACGATCGCGCGAGTGCGAAGAGTTAATATACTAGCCGATTTTACATCCAGAGATTTAACGATGCTTTTTCGGCTGTCCAGAGCAATTTGGGATGTAAGGCGGTTTATTAAAGTCAATTTTAGTAGGTAATACGTATAAATGATTAATACCTGCGTGTATTACTTTAATATAAAGAATAAATAACGGAGTTGTAATTAAAATTTTAAGATTAATTGTAATATGAGTAATTGTAAGCACGAGAATAACAATTAAGCTCGCGTTACTTGCTTTGAGCGAGAGGACAATCTAGTCCACAAGATTGGAACCATTATAACAAACTTGGAAACTTTTGCAAGTCCATGAAGAATACCAAAATACTTATTTGAATTTCGTAATAACTCTGGAACAAATCTAATAAGAAAATTCAAAGTAGTAAACAATATTTCATAATGTAGACAAGTAATTAAAAGAAAAATTAATTATAAGCAGAGTTCAGTTATTTAATACCAATGTAATCAAGGAGCACTTTGTTAAAAATGCAATTTCGTATCTTAATATCTCAAAGATTTATAATAATTAATTAGATTTTCATTAGAAACAAGGGCTTATAAATTTTAATGCTACATACATGAACAAAAGAGTTCAATTTGCTTGGTTATAGAAAATGGGCTATCAATAATAATCGGTGATTTTTAAGTTTTAAATTAATTAGTATAGATAAACACTAGTCTTTGTATTTCTAGAAAGCAATCAAAACCGAAAGAAAAACAATTAAATGAAGGAAACAAATCATTTTCTTTTTTAAGTTTAAAATACTTTATACTCGAAGAATTCTTCCTTGCAATTAACGTTGATTTGTTCGCATATTATCAGTCGAAGATTTTGTTATTTAACGTATAGATCCAGTCTTCATTACCGCGCTGCACGCCGATTAATGATGTTAGATTACCGGTAATTGCCCCTTTGACGCCGTCTGACGTAACATTATTTTTTCATGCATGGAAAATTGTTTTTTCGATTTCACGATAAATCTCCTACAATGACCAGTTTCTCTCTCTCTCTCTCTTCCTTAATTACTTATCAAAATTGCCGTACAATTTGCTTTTGTTAATTATGCCAATCAAGGCGATTAATGTAAAATTGAATGTTTTTGTATGTCCGTTCTAGTGAATTCACAATTGAAACTCACATTTCAGATGAGAATTTACACAATTGAGAAAATAATTGATTTTACAATTTATAAAATTATGCGGAATCTTGCATATTCTTAGTACAAATTAAGCGATCGATATTTTTTCGGTTTTTGGGCGTTTTTGCGAGGTATTTCGAAACCTCGAATCGAACTTGAAACCGGAAAGAAATCGTGAAACAGCTATAAGAGTAGCGCGCCAATTTTTGTTGGTTATTAATATATTATGATTGACGTTCCCTTTTATTAATGTTAATAATATTGACGAACATTTTTATTCAATTTATTATCAACAATTTCGTATTTCAATAAAACAGAATTAAATATGCGATAATTATTCAAAAGAGCTTTAATTAATATATAAACATCTTTGTACTAATTTTTTAATTATATTTTTTTTCCTTTTTGTTACAGGTGAGTAAAAACGTCGACACCTCGTTAATCTTCTTTACAACGCGTGTAAGTTTAAACGACCAATTGTACTTTTCTCTAAATACAGTACGGAAAAATATTTTATTTTC